>VMDR010001807.1:30688-110549 GCA_007922815.1 Macrotus californicus
ATATATATATATATATATATATATATATATATATATATATATATATATATAATTACAAGGTTATTGCTGTGCTGCAGAGGCTTTATTATTCTCATAGGAGAGCAGAGGGTCTGGGGTGGAAGATTCCTGGAAAAGTCTAGTGTGGCCTTGTCACTGGCTCCATCACCCCTTTCACTGCACAGACCTGGGTCCCCGGTGGCCATTGCCATAGTTCTCCTGGGTTAGTCAGAGAGAATCACACCATTCTACCACCCGACCCCACTGAGCCAGGGAGTCTCCCAGAATTATTTACCAAGCACAGGAAGGGCACAACGGCAAGGACAGCAGTGCTCTCATCTGGAACAGAGGATCGACCGGCTTCTGCTACTGAGCTCTCCAGGGCTGGCCTGAGTCCTGTCCTTCCCAAGCCCTCTACTCTGAAAACAACTCCAGTGCACTTTCAATAAATCTTTTGTTTGTTTGACTGTCTGCCTGTTTTTATGCAGCCACGATAGGTTTCCATGTAACACAAAGATCCTTGAATAATATAAATGGCTCCACAAAGAGTCAACAACTACTAAATACTGAAAAATGCAACTAAATATTGAAAAAATGCATATTACATTCTACAACAAGTTCAGACAACCCACAGTCTGCATGGTCCAGAGATTGGGCCAATTTCTTTTAATCCCCCAGCTTTATTGAGTTGTAATGGACATAAAATAGTGTGTAAGTTTAAGGTATAAAAGTGATGACTTGGTATACGTATATATTGCAAAATTTTTACTACAATAAGGTTAGTTAACACAGCCATTATTCACATAGATGCCCTGGGGGGGAAGGGGAATGAGAACTTTTAAGATCTACTTTCTTAGCCACTTCCAAGTTTGCAGTGCAGTGTGGTCACCTCTAGTCCCCACGATGTGGACTACACCCCCAAGTACATCTCGTACTGATCTGATCGCTGAAAGTCTGCACGCCTGGACCTCCTTCACCATTCCCCCCCACATACAACTCCCTGCCCCAGGCAACCAAACGCCGATCTACTCCCTGTTTCAATGATTCCATTTCTTTTTTTAGATTCCACACGTAAGTGCAATCACACAGTATTTGTCTTTTTCTGACTTATTTCACTTAGGGTAATGCCCTCAAGATGCATCCATATTATCACATATGACAGGATTTTCTTCTTTATATAATGCTGAATAGTATCCATTATGTATGCGTGTGTGTGTGTGTGTGTGTGTGTGTGTGTGTGTGTGTGTAATCTCATTTTCTTTCTCCAGGCATCCATCAATGGACACTTAGGCTGTTTTCGAGCCTTGGCCATGGTGAGCAATGTTGCAGTGAATATGGGAGTGCTGATTTCTCTTCAAGATAGTGATTTTTGTTTCCTTTGGATACACACCCAAAAGTAGGATTGCTGGATCATATGGTAGCTCTATTATTAACTTTTTTAGGAACCGCCATGCTGTTATCCATATGTCTGTAGCAATTTACATTCCCGCAGACAGTGCACGAGCGTTCTTTCCCTTTCTCCGCACCCTCGCCCACACTTCTTACTGCTCATCTTCCGGTAACAGTCATTCTAACAGGTGTGAAGTGATATGTCACTGGGCTTTTGACTTGGATTTTCCCAATAAATAGTGATGTTGAGCACATTTTTGCTGGCTGTTTGTACATCTTCTATGGAAAAATGTCTAGTTAGGTCTTTTGGTCATTTTTTAGATCAGGATGTCTTGTTTTGCTGTTGAGCTGCATGAGTTTCTTATGTATTTTGGAATATTAACCTGTTATCAGATATATTATTTACAAATATTTTCTCCCATTTTGTAGGCTCCCTTTTTATTCTGTTGATTGTTTCAAGACTGTGCTAATTTCAAATATTACATCCTCTTAGCCAAAATCACTTAAGATCTCTACTATACTAAACATCTGACGTGCAGACTGTTTATCCCCAACAAATATGACCCAAAACTCCCTTTTCAGATTATGAGTGCCTGATTTGTGCCTGGGAAAGGTATCTACCATAACTGCCTTAATCAGTGTGTCACCTATGTTTGAGAAACATGCCCTATCAGAGTTTTCCCGTCTTTACATTCACCTCTTCACTGTACAATTGAAACTACTCCTCCATGTGGGTAAAACAGAAACAAAAACAATGAAAACAGGTGTCAGATCAGTGCTGGGTGCAATGCACTGCTAAGAAGTAACAGTCCGACATCTCCAGTGATCTACAGAGATTCTGAAGATTTCCCAACTGCTGTACATACATGTTTCCTCTTCCCACCCTTTGTCCTTTGTCACCTTCCCTTCCTGCCCTTCAATGAGACCCTCTCTGCAGCCAACAGGGACACCTGTGTTTGAAGATCAGGAACCTCATATCTGTACAGTGTTTTTCTTTCACGACCCCTCACGTTATTATCTCACTGTAACCCCATAGAACAATCTGGTCAGGCATTATTTTCTTCATGTAAAAGGGGAGGAGACTGAGGCTCAGGAAAGACCATTTACATCATGAAAATGTACAAACTGGTGTAGGCTGAGTGGGAACACCAACCAGGTTCATCTAGTCTCCAACACAGCGTTCCCCTGAAGGCACAATGCACAGCATCACTACCCTGTCCCCAATCCCAAAGCTCCCACCAAGACATCAGGCCTTAGGAAATTTACATCTTGCATGTTACAGAGATGCAGAGCAGAAAGAGTCCTTCTATTAACATATAATTTTATTCTGCTACATCCCATCTCATTCACAGCAAAAGCTGTATTTCTAAATTTCCTTACAGTGGTGGCTAGGATCCTACCTGAGCTACCAGCTTCTCATCTCTTCTTCTACTGCTCATTCCTTTGCTCCCTCCACTCCAGCCATTTGGAATCCTTGCCTTTCTTTAAACACTCCAGGCATGTTTTTTCCTCAGAGCCTTGAATTTACTCTTCCTTCTGCCTCAAATGCCTTCCCCAAGATGGCTACGTGGCTTTCCCCCTTACTTCTTCAAGTCTTTCTCAGAGGTGAACTTCACAGACAGAACTTTGCTGAGCACTCTACTGAAAATGGTACCCTCTACTGAAAATGGTACCCTCTGGCCCACCATTTCTTTTCCCCTTCAGCAGCTGAATTTTTTACCCCTAGCACTCATCTTTTAACACAGCGTTAAAACTTTTTAAAAATTTTATTTTGTTCCTTATTCTGCCTATCCCCAATAGAATGTAAGCTCCATGAGACCAGATTTTGCCTCCTATGTTCAATGTTCCTGCCACAATCGTGAGAAACTAGAACGGTGTTTTGCAGAGAGCAGCTGATCAATAAATATTTGTTGTAATCTGTATTAAGTAAAGAAATGAAAATCCTAGAACTTCTATCTATGAACAAGAAAGTGAGGGTGCACATGGAACATCCCATGGTCTCTGTGCTCGAGCAGCTCACAGTCTTGATGTAGGAAACATGAGCACATGATCAACTAACCACAGTCAGCCTTTTCCGGTAGAACAGAGGCACAGACAAAGCAGCTTGGGAAGCAGGATAAAGAGGGATAAATGCTCCATTGGGAGATTTGAGAAGACTTCTCAGGGGTAATAATATCTGAGCTGCCATCTTGATGGATGAGAAAGAATTTGGAGACCTGGAGGAGGAATAAGGACAATTCAACCAGAGGGGACAGCGTAAATCAAAGCTCAGACTGTGACAGTGCTTATCATTCAAGGGTGGCCCTTCAAAAGCAACCTAAGATGAGAAAGCAACAGATATTATTGGGACATGTCCCACGCTTGGTCCTTCGAAATGTTGCCTCATCTAATTGCCGCATCAAGTACAGGAATTAGATATTATTGTTCCATTTTGAAATAATGCAACTGAAAAGCTGGACGTTGAAAGAATCTGCCAAGATTACTCAGATCACTAATGCTAAAGCCTGAACTTGAACCAAAGTCTGTGCAAGCCTAAAGCTCCAGTCACCTGCTTCACTGCTTTTTCAGTCTATGATAGGACTTCCTTTTGTTATTTTTATTTTTATGTTGAGGAGGGGAATTTACTGTCTAACATGTGTTAACTGACAAAATGTTTTCTTCAAAATCCTCCTTCAAAAACTATTAAAATAACATATGCTCACCCTAAGGGAAAACATGAGGCAAAAATGGAAGCATGCATATACTTTTAAAATTTAGCCTCTGGCTCACTAAGTTCTCTCCTTCCAGGTGCCACGATGACCAGAAAGGCCCATGACAAAGACTGTTTCCTCAGGTCCAGTCACAGAATGCAGACAACGTGGGGAGATGGCCACGTACCACGGGGACAAATTAAAAGGCTGTGGGTAGGAGTCCCCGGGATTTGGGGTTATTTATTACTACAGCGGGGTGACCTCAGCTCTTCTTAGAGATGGAGGTAAAATAAGAAAGGAAAAGAAGTTTCACAAAGTGCAACAATTCTAGTTGCAAAAAATAAACCACCATGGGGGGTCAAGACATGGCAGGAAATCAATATCATTTTCACAGAGGAGGTGACAGTTAACGTTATCTTAGTCAGGAAGCATCCGGGCAACAGAAACTGCTGTGATGCTGAGGACAGAGGGAGGTAATATAGTAGGTCCCCAGTATCCGGAGGGGATACGTTCTAAGACCCCCAGTGGATGCCTAAAGCCACAGAGAGCACCAGACCCTATAGATGCTATGTTTTATCCTACACACACAAACCGACGATAAAGTTTCATTTATAGATTAGGCCCAATCCCCACTAATAAAATAGAACAATCATAACAATATTCTTGAATAAAGATGATGTGAACATCTTTGGGTCCATTATTTAGTAAAATAAGGATGACTTGAACACAAGCAATAACACAATAGTCAATCTGACACCTGAGAGGGTCCCTAAGTGACTAACGGGTGGGTGACACATACAGCGTGGACACACTGGACAAAGGGACCATTTACATCCTGGGCAGGACAGAGCAGGACAGAGTGAGACAGCGCATGACTGAACAGAGTGCAATTTGAAACTTGTGAATTATTTATTTCTGGAAGTTTTCATTTAGTATTTTTGGACCGTGGTTGACTATGGGTAACTGAAACTGCACAAAGCAAAATGATGAAGAGGGGGACTGGTGCTCACAGAATTGATTCAACAGGTGACAGCAGACCTAAAAAGTCAAACAGGGGAGGGGGAGGCAACCTAGCAACTGATAACAGGAGGAAGCCACTACCACCTCAGGTGGAAAGAAAGAGAAAGGGGTGGTGTCACTAGGGCCAGACTCTGGAGTCAGCTGGCAAAAGCCAGAACCAAGGCAGATCTGTCCAGCAGGACCTGGCAGCTCAGACATGACACAGGCACTTCCAGAGATTTCTTCTAAATAGAGAAGGAGAGGAAGCTAAACTCTGGCTTTCTTCCTCTTTTCCTATCACCTGTCTTCTGCCTAGGACTCCCAGGGGCAGAACAGGGGCCAAGAGTCAGCTGACCTGGGAACCTGAAAAAGTCAACCTGCGGTGGTCAGCTTCACGCCCCCATCTTCCCTCAGTGGGTAGGGGAAGGGAAGGATGGGGAACGGACTGGAGGGCAAACAGTCCTGAGACTGGCACTAGATCAGGCCTGAAGGCAGGCTATGGCAGACATCCTGGGTCGGGAAAAAACTTGATTTTTCATTGAAGCATAAAAGTATTAATAGCATAGAGATGTAGCCATCTTTTCGGCCTGGCTGGGGCTAGAGCCCATGTGAAGAAAGGGATATTCGAGACTAGACATGGAAGCAAAGGTCAGTCCACGAAGGGCCTGGCATGTCACGCTAAGGAACTCGAAATCTGTTTTATAGGTGATCGTATATAACCAAACTTAGGTCTTGAAAAGAAAATTCTGGCATCATGGTAGATGGCAGCATGGAGGGGAGGAAAGACTAGGTCAGAACCCATTTGCCAGAGGCTGACGTAGTAAAGGCCTAACTCAGCGAAAGGGTCAGTGAACGGCCCTACAGTAACTACAAACGTAACAGAACCTTGCTTTCTGGTGGTGTAGACTCCAAAGTAATGAGGTTTGTGAGGACCCTGTGTTGTCAGACAATACTTTGAAAGTTCTTTTCCATTTCATGTTTTTAAATCTCTTTAGAAGTAGGGGGATAGAAGCACAAGGGGTCTGGAAACTCCATCAGAGGAAGATCAATTGCAGAAGATGGAGATGTTTTAGAGGTAAGGCATCATTATGTCTTGATGGAAATGTGAGTTACCTTTATAAAGACAGACTCTCTAGAGTTTATGACCCACTGGAAAAATTATCTAGTTAAGGCCCTTCTGAATAGAGCCCCCAGATATAACAGTAGGACAAACTGAATCTATTCATTGCTTTATTCATTCCTTCTAGGAGTCACTACAGTTTAGGATGGACAGAGTTTCAGCCAGGGAGGAGGGGACCACGATCCTCCTGGCACTCTCGAGTTATCCTGCCATCACACCAAATGTGATAGGGCATCCTGAAAGGCAGAAGGACAGGAAGACAAATAAGAGCAGCTTACATGTAATTAGCACGTTTCCAAAAATAGTCACTCTCCTATTTAGCCACCATTCTACTGACAGGAAAACAAAGGCTCAGAGCAGTTAAGTCCGATCAAGAATTCCAGAGCTGGGAAATGGCAAAGTCACAGCTACAATACAGGTCTATCATTCGAATATTCCTACTAGAAATGTAGACGCTGTGCTTTCCTTTAAGAGTCTGGAACATGCAGACTTTATATGAGCAGTCAGGGGGTAATACACATCCAAGAGTGAGAAAGGGGGAGTGGAGTGGGCTGTGCAGGCATTCAGGGTCACTGAACCCTGCCCTTTCACCAACTTCCCCATAGGCTGTAGTTACCAGCAGTTTCTTCACGGCCTCAGAGGCCTCTGGGGTCAGCTGATTCACACTCTTCCTTAGCCCTTCCACCAGGTGCTCAACAGAAATGCCCAGAGTTTTCAGAAGCAGCTTTAAAGGATCGAGGGAGAGGATGTCATCCAGAGGTAAAGGTAAGGCATCGTTGATGGGAAGTGGCACGCTGTTGATGAGGAAGGCGGCAGCTGCAGAGCAAAAGGGAAACCAAGTGACACAGGGACATCCACTCCTGTCTGTGACCTCGCCACCTTGCACTCTGTCCACAAATGGCTCCATTCCAGCCACAGTCATCTCGGGCCTTTGCACCTGCTGTCCCATCTCTCTAGAACCTTCTTTCCCCAGATAGCTACATGTTCTTCTTCCACACATTACTTGGTTTCTCCTCCAATGTTGCATTCTCAGAGACTACCTAAAATGGCACTCCTGTCACCTTCTATCTTTATTTTTTCTTACCATTACCTAGAATATTAATTTGTTTGCCTTCATCCTCTCACTGGAATGCAGGCTCCACAAGAACGAGGAGCTTATGTTCCATTCACCCCATGCCTGGTGCAGCTAACTGCACCTTGACATGCAGTAAGCGCTCAAGAGACACTAGGACTCATTGCACGGGGGTGTACTTTGCACGTGGCTGTCTCCACAGCCCACATGTTGGAAACCAAAGCAGAGATGCCGTAAGGAATCTCCACCTGGGCACGGGAATGGACCCACGCACAGCCCAGGAACTGTTCCCAACCAATTTAACTCAATGCCACAAAAATAATTGAGCACTGATTCTGTACTGGTTGGTGTAGCTACCTAGAAGAGTAAGACAAGAATACTCCATTCAGGGAACTCACAGTCTGGTGGACAATAAAGACCTGTGTATGCCACAGTGCGGCCTCGGCTGTGCTAACACTGTGGACAAAGCTCTATGGAAACACAGAAGAAGGGATGACTAATGCTCATGTGGGGGAGTGATGCAGGGATATTCCCAGAGGCTAGAGTGATGCCTCGGGGCAAATGCCAAGATCATAAGGTAAAGAAGGGAATGGCATTTGACAGGGAACAAAATTAATAAAGGCACTGAGATATTAAAATAAAAGCACATACACGGTATGGGGAGTCTTCTGTCCAGAATGGTTGGAGTTCAGAATTCCACTGGGATGCACTGAGGGGGAATAAAGGAAGTGAGCCCGCAAAATTCGGGGGAGGTCAGATTTTCAAAGCCTTGAATGGCAACTTAATAGTTTGAGGTGTTTTTATTTTTCCAGAGGGCAATTGGGAGCTATCAAGGCTTTTATATGACACAATTGCATTTTATATCTTCAGTTTTAGAAAGATAACTTTCACATAGAAAATGAATCAGTGTATAATTACAAAGAATGGAAAAATATGTGTGACATGTTTATAAAACATGTGTGCAGATATGTAAACACACACGTGCATGATCATACACATAAGAATACACATTCTCCTGCTGGCTAAGATGCTGCCATAGTTCATTTCCCTTTGGAATCTTTTTCATTTATCATTCAGCTCGTGAAAGGTGAGCCTGTTCACCTGTCTCGTCATCGTCTCCTACCGCCAGTTTGCCCTCCAAAGTTTCTTCCAGAGGGCGGTATTGATTTCCCTCCACTCATCTTTCAGTAGCCACCTCTGCCAACAGATATTTGTTCCTGGACACTAAAAACAACAAAATAGCTGACATGGATGAAGTTACAAATTTCTCAAAAATTCTATACAAACACAAGACAAAGTTGCCAAGGTGGGTGTGGGCAGCACCCAGTTTCTCATAATCCATCTCCTTGTCTCCTTGTATTAAACACTTTGGTGCATGTCTTTTCTGTGTGCACTTATAATTTCTGGAGAAAAGTCCACAAAGCTTTCTGTGCTCTGAATGAGCAGTGACCCAGATGCAACCCAAATACCTTTCTGGTGGTTAAATGACTCTCTCCAAAAAAGAATGGGTCGTTTCCCATTCCCCTCCAAGAAGCCAGCTCCTACAACAGTTCGCCCCTCAGCTCTTGCACAGGGCTGTAGATGAGCTCTGGATGAGTGCCACTGTGTTGGCTTCTGCAGAAGTCTTAGCTCCCCTGCCTCGCTATAGGTACCCGGAGCACACTATTAATGTCTGAATCTTCCGGCGCTTATCCAATGCCCAACAGGTTGTAGCCATTCAAGAAATGGCCACCAAGTGTGTGAACAGATAAATGTAGCTGTCTCAGGAGAACCAACCTGGCCACCTGACTGATTAGAGATGACAGCAAGAATGATGCACCCCCCCCTCCGCCCCCAGTTTCAAAGACATAAAAGAACAAAGTTGCAAAGTCAGGTTTTGACTAAAGAGTAAGGGAGACTAGGAAAACTATGGTGAACAATGTCCAACAACTAATCTTTGTTGACCCTCAGTGGGAGTTGGCTCACTTCTTAGGTGAGATGAAGTAGGGGTGTTGGGTTAGGGCTCAGATTGCAGGGGTCAGTGAGGTACATCTGAAATCCCTTCCAACCCTACTGTTCTGTGGTTCTAAAATTCCCTCTACCATATTCCACTGGGAACCTGCACTTACTGGTTGTGTTCCTATTATTAGAAAAGTAGAGAAATATATGTTCCAGGCTACTTACCAGAGTAACTGCATATACCAATGGTCACCAGCAGGAGCACAGCGACCAGGTTCATGACAGGTTATCTGTGATATTTGCCAGTTTAAAAAGTGAACCCACCGAGCTGAACCAAGTGTGACAGCTGCTTTCGTGCCCACACATATTTATACACCCCCCGAAGGCCACTGTAGCAAAGAAGAGCACGAAGGTCATGTTTCCTCACTAAACAAATTGGAGGATTTTCCGCTTTCCCTCAGGTTCCCACAAGAAACAAAGCCCTGACTTCAAGCATTCTCAAGGGCCTCTTGCACAAGCTCTTGCAGAGACCCTGGAGACGGCAGGGGGAGGCAAAGAGCTCGAAGAATCCTTCACTGTTCTTTTAGGCTTAAAGAATACTGATAAAGAAGGGACGGTTTTACACTGGGATTCAAAGGAGTGAGAGTTCTGTTGAATTCTTCCAGCTTCCTATTTCTACCAAGTTGGGAGACTGACACTACCTGATGAGCTGTCTATCCAGGTGTGGAAGAATCCGGAGGTCCCATTGGCTCCGGTATAATACAGACTCCCATAGTAGTCCCATACTTCTCCAGAATTACCTCCGCCCATTCCAACCCGACTCACTCGTCTACCACAGCAAGGTCCTTCACCTTTTCTAGTGCCTCGGAGCGAGCCTTCTCTGGGCCCTCATGTAGAAGACTAGGCTCAGGATCTAACATTGAAATGCCTGTTTTAAAATCTGAGATTCGATTTTTACTCTTGGAGTAGGCATTTCTTATCCATAGTATCGGTCTCATTTAAATGGGGACATTAAGAGCAGGACAGTCCCAAAGATGCGACCCTAAGACAATATTTTTTTTTTGCCAGTCTATCTAGATAAACAAGTGGAGTCACCAAAATATTAGCTCTAGAACCACCTGGCAGCCTCACTCCTTGCGATCGTATGAAAAAAACGCTGTGCTAGACACAGAAACAATCTGCTAGACAGGCCAGGGGAGCCCAGGGTGGCCCTACATGTAAGCCCAAGTCCTGGAGTTCCCTGGGGGACCCCACATGCAAGGAAGAGAGGACAAAGAACCGTGAAGGAGACTCCCTGGCTGAATGGCACAGCTGGCCCCACCACCAAAGAGGGACTCGGCACACTCTGAGGAACATATGCCAAGGCACGGACCCTGTAAGGCACAAGGCTAGGATTGGGGACCCAGCTTGAGGGTGTGGTGTTAGTATGAGGATTTAATAAAACTATATTGACAAACGATGTAACTGAACCAAACCAAGACGAACATTTAGTAAGTGTTGCTTGTTATTAATTCCTATACATAACAGAGTTGTCACGGCCATCTCTTTATTTTTCTGCCACTTTGTAAACTGCATGAAGGAGATCGTGTGTTCCTGCCACTCATACCCCGTCCTGCCACTTCTTCCATTTTTCCTGGGTATTGCCACCTTGCCAGGGACGCAGATGTGCCAAAACACTCAAAGAGCAAGGTTATGTGGCAAGTTGAGTCTATGCCATCTTTTATTTTTATGTTCTAATCTTTTCATGGGACACTAACCAGCCCTGCCCTCATCTGTGCTTGACATTTGCAAGTTTGCTTTCAAGTCCTTTCCCTACACTGCCCCTCTCCTGCTCTGCCCTGTACAGGAAGCTGAGCTTGTTCAGACTTCCTTGCCAACTGTGTCTGATTAGGATTGGATAATGGAAGGAGCCGGTAGAAAGTGGAGGTGAGAGAAAGGGGGAAGCCTGGCTATTTCTTCCTCCTGCTGCTTCAGGAGACATCTTGAGCAGTGACTGCATCTCCTCCATGGCTCCAGAAGCTTCCAAAAAACACCCTCTGTCTGTGGTTCCACCCCAGCCAGGCAGATCCGCCACTGTTCTAGCTTCTGTTGGGTGGCTGCAGCTCCAGGCCCAGCTCCTCACTCTGTCCCTCCTAGCCAAGAAGAGTAGCAGCTTCCAGCATTTTGTAACCTCAGGGTTGACTCACCTCCACCATTACCACCACCAACTGCATTTCTAACACATTGTAAAGTATTCCCCCAGTTAAATTCTTCCTGTTTGATCATCTGGTATGGTTTGGGTTGCCTGGCTGGGTTCTGACTAATATAGCATCCTAAAACACTGTAGCCCTTTCGGTAAAAGCAGATCTTTCCTTTTGAAACTCTCCTAAGCTCCAAGTTATGAATCCATAAAGGGCACCGCCAAGACCCATCCCAGAGAAACACAGTATCACACACACAAAGACATGCTTCTCCCTTCCAGCCTCTTAAGTGCTTGCTACTGCCTCAAGCATGTTCGCTGGTCCCAGAGGTGAGTTCTTTCCCCGGAAGCTCCTCAGACCCCTTTGCTAACACGTTTCTGATGGGCCTATCAAGTGGTCTGCCAGATGTGCGGTCTTGACCGAAACCGAATAGTAGACATGAATGGCCACACTAAAGACTGGAATCTGCTCCTCACAAACACACACACACAGGCATCAAGCACTACTGTTTTCACTCATGTGTTCAACAAGTATTTATTGAGCATCTACTGCATGCCAGGCACTGTATCAGGCACTAGGACTGAAGGAGTAACCCAGAGAAGCAAACTTCATGCCTTCCTGGAGCTGACAGTGTAATGAGATAAACAGACAAGAAACAGGTAAACAAACCAGGAAAAGAACTAGTGCTCAGTGTTATGAAGAGTCAAGTAGGGTGCTATGCTAGAGAACAAGGGGCTGGGGAGACCAGTTGGACTTAAAAGGAGACTAAGACATGGCTACTTCCAGGCTCCCTATGTTCTGAGCCATTGTACTAATCATGTCTTTTTATTCTGTATTTTCTGAGGCTTTCACACCTTGGGGCCTTGCTGGGCTCACTAATTCCTAGAGACAGCAAACAACGCACCTGGGAGTGCACCTCTCATATGCAAACCCACCAATCCACAGCCCACACTGCCAACCACTTCCTTTATGGAAGCTCTAACACATCACCCCAGGGCCAGGGGCCAGAAAACCAGGGACAGTCCCCACACCCCGAGCCCCCTGAAATTATTCAAACTAGCCTATCCTCAACCTGCTTACCCTGGCTCCCCCATCCCTTCCAAGGGGAACCACAAAAAAGGCTTTGCCCACTTCCTGCCCCACCTCGTGACAAACCCGGTGCTTCCTGTGTGGCATGCCCCCTTTTCTTGGGATCTGTGATTTTAACAAGCTTTTTCATGGCAGTCACCTCCAGATCTGTTAGCATGAATAATAATAAAACTTATATTTTAACACAGCCAGCGAGCCGTTTCTTACACTGGTATTTTTTCTCTTTGCAGCATAACTATTTAAACCAGTATCTTCTTTCCCAGGACTAATTTGTAAACATCTTGAGGGGGGTTGTGTTGTTCATGTTTGGATCCTACACACGTGTTAATATTATTAAGGACCACTAATTAGTGCCAGGCATCGCACTTGGCTCATGGTATCCATTTCATTCTCATAAAACCACTGATGGTAAGAGCTTTTATCCCATTTTATAAGTGATAATCTGAAGCTGGAAGCAATGAATGAATTGCCAAGGTCACTTAGATAATAAATAATGGGGTCAAGTTTGAGTCCTTTCTCTTCTGGGTTGTTATTTCTTTACCTTTAAACACTTAATTAATGTGTATTTTCAGTAAGCTCTTGTAAAATAATTTATGAAGAGAAGTGAAAGGAAAAAGAAATTAATGTCAGTGTTTCTAAGTTAATTTTGGATGTGCTTTTTGAATGGGTTTCTTGGGGAGATTAAATGTATAATTGGAAGTAGAAATTCAATTAGCCATTCAACAACTATTTATTGAGCACGTTTGGTGCATCTGGCTCTGTGATGATTCTGAGAATACAGTAACACCAAATTAGGCATGAATCTTGCCTCGTTTTAATTACATTAAAGAAAACTGTCAGAAGTCAGTAAGTCCTTTTTTTTCTCCTCTGTAAGAGGAATGATCATTATAAAGAGGTCTCTTGAATATAGATGCAAGACACTGACCAAGAAAAAGGCAAGAAAGTAGCCTGGCATTTCATCCAACAGTCTACCTTCCAGCTGAAAGGAGACAGTCATCAGAAACCTCAAACGAGGGCCTGGTCTCTTCTTTACTTGCTGCAAATTGAATGGTCAAAAGTGACCTAAACATAAGCCTATATAAAAGGGACAAAATAGTCTTAAAATTTGTCTATGAGAACACAAGTATACAGCATAAAATCAAATGTCAAAGTTCAGTATATCAACCTCATAAAGCGTGGGTAAAAGCAAAAGTGTCCATTGCTGGCTCCTTTCCATACCGATCATTACTACTTAGTGCCAGCAAACCAGCCCATTGTCATTTGAGGCTAACTTTTAGCCCCTTTTCCAGGCACTGCAGAGAAATCCAGAGGGAATGTGAGCATCGGAGGATTTAACACAGAAAATGACTGAGACCCAGTCTAGGGAACATCAGAGGGAGATAAGTGATCCATCCAGGCTTGATTTTTCAATGAAGACTTCATGAATTCAAGTGGTTCTTGAATTTAAAATCTAGATGAGCAGAAAGGGTGAAAAATAAAACTAGAACTTACCATGTTTTATTTTAGAAAACAGTTTGAAACAATGACATGGGCTGAAGAGGAAGATGCGTGGACAGTGTGCCTTTCACCTTTCCGTGCCCAGCATCATTCATCCTGATCACAGTAGATGTCAAACAAGTGTTTAGTTTACAATCAAATAATCAATACGTTGTGTCAGATGAGCTCGATGGGAAGGAATGACTATAAAAACTAAACTCTGAGTTTGATCTGGCAAGACTTGATCAATAGTACAAATATGAGTTTCCGAGCAGGAGGAAACCTGGTCATAGGAGTTTATAAAGCAAATTAGTGTCGAGGGAGGCAGAAAGGCCTTTCAGGTTCCTGGACTCTGGGCCCAGATAATCCCAAACTGCCAATCCATGGCCCACTCCCACATTCACAGCTAGTGTCACCACCTTTTTAGGGGACCAGGACAGCATGTGCTACAATCTTCCTTCCAGCAAGATGCCAGGCCTCACAGAGGACAGTTCTCAGTGTCCAGCAAGCATTCTCGCTGCCATGACCCTGTCCTGCGTCCTGCCTTCAATGGCCCTTTGCAGAGGAAAGATCTCACCATGTACCCCTGGCAACCTTGACCCACGCAGGCAAAGGGTGGAACCATAGCTTATCTGAAACTTATAGGAATGATACTCTTAGAACACGAGAAGATGGGAGCCCTGTAGGAGCTGCTGTGAGCCATCTTCCCCTCTCCTCATCTTCCCTGCGAGGCTCTCAGAGACGTTTCTCGTTGCCTCCCAGGTTCTATGAGGCGCGGGGCTTTCTGCCCTACCCCCACCCCCTCAGAACAGAGCAGCAGACTATAAAACCAAAACCTCTCAGCTGCAGTCTAGAATTGGCTCCCCAGCAACAGGGTGTCCGACAACTTGCATGCAGTCTTCCAGTCCCTCTTGTTTGGGAATCATCCTTTTTGATGTGTGAATCAAAGATGACAGGGAGCTGGCACTTCTGACTTATGCTTCTCTTTGCTGTCAGTGTACGTGATAAACTGTCTTCATGTAAGAATGGTGCATTGGATCTTTAGCAGTTCTGTCAGTCAGACCTTGGCTTTGCTTTGTCCCATACGTGTGAACTTGACACACTGCCAATAAACAGCCACACTGCACATTCTCCGTGTGGGTGCAACTCTGAGAACATCAAAAGTTCATGGTGTACTTGGCCAAGTTATAGGTCTTCACTCAGTGCCTCGGCCATAAATCATTTCCCCCTTTCCCAATGTTTATCCTATGACTCTTGTGACCAGAAGTACAGGGTGGGGAGGCCCTTTTATAATGCATGTGGGCGCCTGGCGAGCCCCACACAAGTGTGCGTAGTAGATGATGTTTGCTCAACCATGTCTCCAGCTTCTCCAAATCTTCCCAGTGTTGGGTCTGCTCCTTTGTTCCTTGAATGCCCTTATTCTTCCTTCAGTGATTAAGAGCGCCCGGTCCTGGAGCCAGCCTGTCTGGATTCACGTCCCAGTTCCTCCACTGGGGAAGTCAGTTTGCTTCTCTGGGCCTGTGTCATCACCTTATATAACATGAAGCTAACAAAAGTGTCTCCCTTATTGGATGGTTATGAGGAGTAATGAGTTAACATACACAAGATGCTTAGAAAAATTAGTACCTCCAAATGGGCACTCAATAGATGTTTCATGATCTTATTATTTATTCTACCCTCTCCATCTCTACTTTTAGTTTTTCAGCTTTCTAACCATAACCTCAAACACAGTTGCCACCATTACCAAGTTCATGAACACTACTTCTCAATTACTCAATTCTGAGTGATTTTACTTATAAATTTCTTTTATGAATTTCATAGTTCATATTTCTTGCTACACAGAATGAGAGGTGAATGGATAACCACTATATCTAGCAAACAAATAATGCAGGATTTTCTTTGGCATTTGGTTTTTAAGCGGGGCCACTTTCAGACTCACAGAAAAGAACTGAGTATAGTGCAATAAATTTTTTATGAACCTTTTGAGCGTCACTTGTTCCGTCACTCACAAATGCCAGTGCATAATCCAAGCAAAGGCACCCTCCTGCATGACAGTAACCAGGGATCTAACATAACTGCTGTCTGAGACTTAGACCTAAGTCCAACTTCACCGATTGTCTCAATAATGTCCTTTACAGCAGAGGAATCCAGTTCAGAATCGTGTGTCACACTTAGTTGTCGGTCTTTTTAGTCCTCTTTAGTCTGGATGAGTTCTTCAGTCTCTCCTTGACTTTCACGACCATGGCATTTTTTAAGATTATGGGCCAGTTTTTTTTAAACCTACTAAATCAGAAACTCTAGAGCTAGAGCCCAGGAACATGTGGGTTAATAAGCCCTGCAGACCATTCTGGGGTACGTTAAATTTTGAGCAGCTCCGAGGTAGAAGAAAGAATACTTGTCTTAAGGTCAAACAGGCCACAGTTCTAGCCCATTCTTGTTAACAGGGTGGCTCAGGGCCAGATACTTCATGTTAGTTGCTTTTCATTTTTTAAATTGTACTTTTGATTTTGGAAAAGAGATTGGAGAAAGAGAGGGAGAAAAACATCAGTAGGAGAGAGAAACATCGATTGGCTGCCTTCCATAAGCACCCTAACAGGGAACCAAGCCCACAACCCAGGCATGTGCCCTGAATGGGAATCAAACCAGTGACCTTTCGGTTTATGGGATGATGCCCAACCAATTGAGCTACACCAGCCAGGGCTAGTTGCTTGTTTTATATTGTTTAAAATTGGGAAAAGTAGCTGCCTCACAGTGTTGGTAATAAATAAGTCACATGTATTTGAGGGCAGTTTATACATAAAAGGCTTGGGAATGTAAAGGATTACCATGCTACTGGGCAGGCTGAGGCCTGAGCAGGATGCCAGCTGTGCTGGTGAAGGGAAGGTATTTCAGCTCTTTCTCTCACAGCCCATTTCCTGGACCACATGGAGTCTACCAGAAGGGCCAGCCCCATGACTCTGATGCAGCAAGTGCTCCAGGGCACACAGCTGCAGGCTGGCCCGAGAACTATGGAATGGCCTGGTTAAAAGACAAACACACACACACACACACACACACACACACACACAGGGCAAGGTCAGGATTTGTATTTTAGGAGCATAAAAGTATTAGTACCAGAAAATGAAGTAGTGGGTGGTAGACGCTGAAAACAAAAGATGGTTTTGAGCTAAGAGGGACTGTGGCAAGGTGAAATTATTCAGAAACAGAAACTTTGATAAGAGAAAAGACACAGAAAGGGTGCTGTCTAGAGAGAAAGAGTAGAGCCAAGAGAAAGCAAAGTTACCTTAAAAGATGGCAACTCTGTGATCCACAAGAGACAGCAGAAAGGAGAGCTGACCCCTAAAGCGATCTTAGCTTCTGATGGCTTTCTGGCAGCAACATGTTAGTAATATATCAGGAATCCCCTCTAATATTACACGTTACCTTTTCCCCAGAGTGGGTGCCTATTCCTCCAAAGCCAAAATCCTCAATTCAGCCCTTTTTTCGTATTATCCCATTTATGCTGTAGAAGAGCAGACCCGGCCTGGCAAGGGGGCCAGAGAATGGGTCAATGCCTTCAGCCGCATGATGGGTTATTCAAAGGAAAAGAGGGTGGGCCTGTCCTAAGTGTTGCCAGAAGCCTGAGCTGGAGCAAACAGATAGAAGTCAGGTGATCCACGAGGGCTTACTTTTCTAACAAAATTTTCTTTTTTTAAAATTTTTATTTTTACATTTCTTTTCTTTTATCAACTTTTCCATTGTGAGCATGTTTATAGGTTTAAAATTAAAACCTGTTCTGAAAATGTTTTTAAACATTGGATCCTTCCCGTAAACATCTCTAGAAAAAGGTGTTTCCATCGGTAAACATTGCATTAGTGCTGTTTGTTGAAGTTTCTGTGTAAAGTTCACTGGATGATTTACAGGACCTGAATGTTCTTCACGGGCCCCAGTCTCCGTCCTGAACTGAACGGACAGTGCTATGTGTGACCAAGGGGCTCTGAGCAAATTCCAACCCAGGAACATACTCTTCTTTAGAGACTTCTTTCTTGCTCACGTGATTAAGGCATAACCGGTTTTCCAGAACCACGCATGAATGTTTGCTCTGCACCAATGTCCTAAGTTGAGAATGTGGGGGTAGAAGATGCTTTCTTAGCGTGTTTAAGAATATGGTTGTGCCCTGGCTGGTGTGGCTCAGTGGATTGAGCACGGGCCTGCGGACCAAAGGGTTGCCAGTTCGATTCCCAGTCAGGGCACATGCCTGGGTTGCGGGCCAGGTCCCTAGTGCGGGGCACGTGAGAGACAACCACACATCGATGTTTCTCTCCTCCTCTTTCTCCATCCTTTCCCCTCTCTCTAAAAATAAATAGATAAAATCTTAAAAAAAAAAAAAGAATATGGTTGTGAACTCAGATCAGTTTCTGACCGCCAGTTCTAATGATGTGGCCTCCGGTGTGGCAAGCAAATTCTTAACCTGCCTAACCGTGGCTCTCTCATCTGTTAATGGGGATAAAAGCGGTCCTCCGTGTGTTTCTGCGGCATTAAATAAGTTTCATGGTACCTGACACAGTCCTGGCATGCAAAGAGCCCTTTTTTTACTTATTTACTTTTCATTATTCGACATAAACTTTTATTTCTACTGGTGCTTTCATTGACAATTATTTTTGGCTTTGCCATTATTACTAATGAAGAAGAGTTACTTTTGCTTTCTAGATTAAAGAATTACCAATCAGGTGGGCTGCCTCTTCAGTCTTTCTGCCTAGTCACTGCATCCCCACAGAGGCAGATATTTTCCTAAACTCAGCAGACATACGGTGACTTAAGTTTTAATAAAATCTCAGTCAGGCATTTTACCAGCTTCAGAGACCACCAGTGTCTGAGGACCACTCTCCCCTCAGCTCTGATAAAGCCCAAATCTATCAGAAACCAAATGAGAATGAAGGTTGAATACATATGGAATCAAAAGGAAGCTTGAAAACCTTTCGAATTTTACCCTTTTAGATACATGCTTTTCTTCCCATGTTTGCATGAATTCAGTAGGGGATAGTGTCGTTGGAAAAACCCTTAAGGTCGGGACTTGACCCAAAGTCCCACCCGTATCCCTGTAAAACTATTTCTGTGCTGTGGCCATCTTTCCTCTCCCAAATACCCCTGGGCAGCTCATTACATATGTGGACAGTTCTGACTGTTGACAAATACTTTTACAGTTTTCCTAATATCTGTCTTTTTTCACACACTCATCCTAATTCTACCCTCTGAGGGCACAAAGGAAAATGTTCTCCCGTTTCACTCAATAACCCTTCAGATGTATCTGATATCTCCTCCCATCATTCTTGCATGTATTAATTATTTACTTATTTATTAATAATTATTTACTTATTTATTAAGTGCACTCAGAAAAATTAATTACTACACACTCTACTGGAAGCTGAGCTTGGTACTAGGAGGGTACAACAGGAAAAAAAATGATACAGTCCTTAACCTCTCAAAGTTTACATTATCCTAAGTCTTCTTTATTCCAGGTCAAAATTTTTTAGTTTTTTTTCAACTCATAACAACTCAATAGCCAAACCCCACAAACAATCCAGAGGAACCGAATAGGCAATTTTCCAAAGAAGATCTATACAAATGGCCAACAGATGCATGATAAGGAGCTCAATATTATTGGTCATCAGGGAATGCAAATCAAAACTACAACGAGATATCACTTCATACCTGTTAGGAAGTCAATCATCAAAAAGACAAGGGCTAACAGGTGTCGGCAAGGATGTGGGGAAAAGGGAACCCTTGCACACCGTCAATGGGAACATACATGGTTACTTTTGCTTTCTAGACTAAAGAATTACCAGTCACTTTGGAAAAGTGTATGGAGGTTCCTCAAAAAAATAAAAAGTAGAACTACCACATGATCCAGAAATCCCACTTCTGGGTATATAACCAAAGCAAATGAAATTACTATCTTAACAAGATATCTGAATTCCCATGTTCACTGACACATTATTCACAATAGCCAAGACAGGGAAACAACCTAAGTGTCCATCAAAGGGTGAGTGGATACAGAAAATGTGGTATATTTATACACAGTGGACTATTACTCATGAGAGTTAAAATTTTGAAAGTAGTTTCAATGTGACTTGGTGACTATGTCAGGGGACAAAGGAAACTGAGAGGAGACAGAGGTTACATTATTGCTAAAGGATTGAACCAGGTCCTCTGCTTCCTTAGGACTATTAGATGCATAGCATACAGCACATAGGAAAGCCCACCTAAAAGATCTCAGGGCAATAATCCAGGCATGGGGCAGAGTGATGAGATAGGAATAAAAAGAAGGATATGGATAAGAAAATGAACTAGGCATTTTGGTTAATTAGATCAAGGGCCATGAAAAAGTAGTGACCAAGGATGATGATGCTCTCAAGAGAACAGAAGTTTGGAAAGGGAGGGTTGACCGGAAAGATGATCAGATTTGTTTTATAAAGTGTGTTTGAAACGATGTCATAGTATCAGTGGAAATGCTCCATGGTAGAATAAAGCCAGGGAGAGTCTGGAGACATCTACTACATACCTAGGGATGTGAGAAAGACTAAAAATCTCATTTTAACTGGCAAAAATTAATTCATTAATCATATGTGAAAGGTTAGTTTCAGAGTGGTAGGATCAGAAACCAGAGTCAACTCCATCTGTTTTCATCCCTTTCACGCACGCTCTCTTTCTCTTGCTGGGGCTGCTCCATACCCATCCTGTATTTCCTCATGTGAAATGTGGTTAGTTATATATTGATCTTTTGTCCAGAAATACATGTCTCACCTTTAGCTATAGATTTTTTTTTCGTGTCCGCATATCACAAAAACGTCTCTGTTCTTCCAGTAAACATCTACATTTCTCAACTGAAGTGGTTCCTTCTGTCCTGTCAGAGCATTTAGCTAATTATTGCCAGAGAAGCATTCACGCCAGGCTGGGAAGAGAGCAGAGTCTCTGCAGAGTGAGACTCAGGCCTCGATCAACAAGGAACCCTGGATGGGAGGCGTTCACAACTGTTCTGGGCCCAAAGGAGGTGGTCTCCCACACTAGAGGCTTGCTGTTTTGTAAAAAGTTAATTGAAGAGCAGCTCAGAAATTTCCTGTAAATTAAATACATGACACAGAAATATTTCACCAATCAGAGGGAAGAGAAAGGGCTGGAAGTTTAGTTGAGCTACAGCACAGCACGGCGGCAATAGTCGTAGCAACCATTTATTAGGCTTTCGGCGTCCTCTTCACTCCTCACGACAACCCCGCGAGGCAGGTACAGGTTCACAGTCCCCAGCTGACAATTCCAAACCCCACAGGATCATGAAAACCAGAAGTTGTTTCATTTTGGACCTCATTTGACAGCAAAACCTGTCAGGAGATGATTTAAGGCTAGATATTTTTTATATTATAATATTACTGTATGGGTGATCAGAGGGTACATCATATGATTTTTCTAAAATGAAAAAAACTCTGAATTCTAAAACTCATCTGGCATTGGGGTTTGGGAGAAAAGATTGTGGAAATGAAGGGTCAGAAATGTAAAGTTTAGTTCAAAGTCACGTAGGCAGAACTGGCTTTTCCATCACTACGTGACGTGCTAGAAGTGTTATCATCTCAACTGCTGGCATCAGGACTTACTCAGGGAAAGAACTGTCTTTGGGGAGAAAACACCCTGAAAAGAGTTTACTGGGTGGAGTATCTTGAAGACCTAGGTGGCATTTTGTTCCACTTTAGACAGACAGAAACTGGCTGCTTTGTTCCGGAGTGGAGGCGGTAGAAGAGACAAAGAAGGAGAAGGAGCAGACAGACGTTTGTGGGTTTGGCTTCTGTCTGCTTGGGGGACACGACCAGGGAAGACTCCCAAGTAAGAGTACATTTTTTTTTAAATACTTAATTATTTATTTTTAGAGAGAGGGGAAGGGAGAAAGAGAGGGAGAGAAACATCCATGTGTGGTTGCCTCTCACTTGGCCCCCCTACTGGGGACCTGGCCTGCAACCCAGGCATGTGCCCTGACTGGGAATCGAACTGGCAACCCTTTGGTCCACAGGCCTGCACTCAATCCACTGAGCTACACCAGCCAGAGCCCAAGTAAGAGTACTTTTGAAGGCTGGTGTGTTGTTTGGTTGTTTGGATGGTAAGCAATACCTTCCATCTTTCCTTTGCAACTTATTTAAGTCTACTATGTGCTCACAAATGCTTAGAGTGAATGGAGTTTTTTTTCCATTTTATCAGGTACTCTAGATTAAACAGTGTGCTTAACTCTGGAGATTTAAAAAAATAGGTCATAAATGCAGGAATTTAGTAGAAGAGAAAAGAAAAGAAAAAATTAGGATTCCTGGTTTAATGTTCTATAATAAAAGCATGCATATGGGCAGAGTTTGTACCAATAAGGGAGCAACTCTTGCTGCCTAGCAGAGCACAGTTATCCTAGTAGTACGTCCTCCGGGCAGCTGAAATAGGGAAGATCATCTTCACATGATACTGAAAAGTACTTCTTCAATAACTATGATTTGGATATCTTTTTTAGCAGTCCTGTATTTAAAAAGACAATTATCTCCCTGACCGAGGTGGCTCAGTGGGTTGGGCATTGTCTCACAAAGCAAAAGACCACAAGTTCAATTCCCGGTTAAGTAGGGCACATGGCTGGGTTTTGGGTTCAGTCCCCAGTCGGGGTGGGAACACGAGGCAACCGATCAATGTTTGTCTCTCACACTGATGTTTCTTTCCCCTTCTCCCTCCCGTCTTCTCTCTCTAAAAATAAAGAAAACATTGTTTAAAAATGATTGTCTCAAGCTGTTCTCTTCCTTTATTTTATTTTATTATATTTTTCAAATGCAAGCAAAAGTTTACTTAGAGTCACAGAGTAGAAGAAGTGAATCAGGTAGGCCACATGCACTCAGGGAACTCAGATGGAAGCCAAAGGGCCCTTGGAGCTACAGAGAAAGAAAGGCAAAAAAAACACACCTGAGGGGAAGGAGATGGGGACAGAAAGGCACAGGAGAGACAGGAAGAGAGAGAGAGAGAGAGAGAGAAAGAGAGAGAGGCTTGAGGGAAGGAGAGGGGGACAGGCTCTATAAGGGGTTTATGACATTATTTTCTTTTTTCCCACTCTGGTAAATGATTAAAGTAACTAAGAACTTTGAGCCTGAAGAAAGAAGGATTCAGAATGGACCTAATGGTTGTCCACACAAATCTATATTTAAGATACATTATTTTGCATCTTAAATCCTTTATGACCCCAGGGCCACTTTCAGCAACAGCCTGAACTTCTTGAAACAGGTGTGTTCCCTTTGTGTCTATTTCTTCCATGCTGTTCACTGTTTAACTTACTTTATGTTGAATTTACATATTACTTCTACCAACACCTAACACATAATAAGTGTTGGTAAGTATTTGCTGAATAAGAAAGTGCATCCATTATACAATTTCCATGCAGTGAGACTGAGGCACTTCCCCATCTGGCTCTCCCCAGATGACCTGATTTACCAAGTGTCAGCAAAAGGACAGAAGGGAGAAAAGACGCTTTACAGCATCACACGAGGGAAAAGCGATGTGGGCAAGTTCTGTGTGGCAAAGTAAGTACAAGCATGACTTTGACTTAGAAGCTAACTAGTGAGATTTGGGACCTCACCATCACAGCCCTGTGCATGGGATGACAGAGAGGGAAACAGTCCTTTGAGCCACCGCTGTGGCCCAATTGTCCTAGAGCAGCATTCCAGCTGGTTCCCTTTACAAAGCACAAAGCCCAAATAGAACTCTCCGGAAGGAGGAAAACTTGAAGCAATATCAAATGAGAAGTAGTTGATAAGCTGTCTCATGGAACAGAAGATTCAGAGTAAACTATAGTCATTATGAACAAATATTTGAAGGAGGATCAGAGTGATAATAAAGCAGAATTGTTCTAAGGCCAAGGATTGAGATAAATAGATGAAAGTTCCAGAAGGACAGCTTCCAGCTCCATATAAAGGACCGCTTATTCCCATCTAGCACCTGCAGTGTTTAAGCACTGGCTGGAGGCCCACCAGTAGATAGATCACGTTTAAACAAAAGATGGAGAGTTGGAACAGGTCATTCTTGTCCTTCCCAATCCTGTGACAAACAGTCAGTGTAGGGAGCAACTGCAAACATCAGAAAGATGTGTTGAGACAGCTAGCTGACCTTCACTTTGCCTTAAAACAGTGTTGTTAAAAATAGTGTTTGCGCCCCTTAAGGTTAAGGGTGATGTGACCATGGCCAGTGGAACGGCAAACGGAGGAGCCTCCCAGCTCAGTGCCTCACTGACAAGGACACAGCAAGTGCTCGTCTCCGCTCTTTCCAACATTCCTTGACTACAAAAAAGCAAGCCCAAGACAGAGAAGCATATTCCAACTCCAGTTAGAGCTGTAGTGGTGTCAGTTAAAGGCCGATTTCAAGGAGACCAGCGTGGTGTGAGATAAGTGAGGGTGTTTTCCACGGCCACGGGATGGGCCTCTGCGAAGTCAGGAAACGGTAGCCAGGAGCAAAGACAAGACTCACAGAGGGGAAAGACTGCCATCTGCTGTGCGTGACAGTAAACAGAAGTGCTGCGTCTGTGACAGGCTGGGAAGTGTTCCAGAGAAAAGCACATCAGATGAAACGTCCAGGGTAGTCTCTGAGCAGGGAGAGACCAAAGGGGCTAGGAAGCAGAGACGTGCCCACAGTTACACCGCCGCCGCATTGTGAAGGGGGAAACGGTAACTGCAATCACTGACGATGGGTGGCCCATCCGCAAATCAATGTTGAGAAAGGATCGAATCTTGACACCTATTTACATAATTTATAAAAATGAACTACAGTGTATTGTAGAGTTTCTAGAATTATATGGAATGTCTTTATAGCCTTGGGGCAGGTAGCATTTTCTTAAACAGGATACAAATCTACTCTAAAACATTAACAATAAAGGAAACTGGACTCAATTAAAATGAAGAACCTTCGCCCATCAAAAGATAGCATTAAGAGGGTGAAAATGTAAGCCACTCAGTAGAAGATACTTACAATACATACATCTAAAGAAATTGAAGCTGGCAGAGTAAAGAGACCTTGCAAAACATCAGACAGGTTGCCCGTGGCAACATTAAATTAGGAACCAAGGCCTCCGGAAGTGTAAGCCAGCGCTCTGACTATGCCATTAAGTTTAAATAACTGAGTCAAAGTGGAAAGTGGTGGCACATAAAGGCGTGCATTAGGAAGAACGAACAAGAGATACAAAGTCAGGTATATATTATACACACATATGTATATATACAACATGCATGTGAACATATACATGTATATAGGTATATGTGTACATCTATGTATGCATAGATCACAAGTACACATGTCAGTATTTGATCTCTGTGACCAGGACTATGAAAACTGCAACATTTGTGCCCCAGTTTCCCTTGTAGACTGAATGGGAACAATAATAATGCTGTAGGGATTACAGATAATGAAAATAAAGTGCCACAGTGCCTGGCATAGGAGCTTTTGATCATTTTCAGCAGTAGGGGTTATAATTATAGTTATACAATGATGTAATTAACATAATTATTGTTTAGTATAGCTTTTTGAACTGGTGTGAGAGAGAAAAATTTTACTAATTGATGCAAGCAGCACAGATATTTTTGCCGAGCTATGAAGGCTGGGTACAATGAAAACCAGTGGAACCTGTTTGGAGACTAAGCAGTAGGAGGAAAGGGGATTACTGAGAACAGTCATGAAGTTCCATAAACACTAGAAAAATAAGGTTGAAGAGCTAAGACACAGCTATGTCACGGATGTCTCCAAATGTCAGGCTAAATGCATTAGGCTCCATATCTCTAGTTTCTGTCATTTTGCTTACTACTCAAAACTTGGACATAGGGTGAAAAAGGAGAAGGGGAATGAGAGGTGCACACTTCTGGTCATCAAAACAACATGTCACAGGGACGTAACACAGACAGGAAATACAGTCAATAATATTGTGATAGCTGTGCGGGCACAGACGGTTGCTAGGCTGACGGTGATCGCATCTCAAGGCATATAAAGGCTGAATGGCCATGCTGCGCACCTGAAACTACATAATATTTTATATCAATTATGCTTTAACAAAAATACAACCTGGCCACAGGGTGTGAAAATGAACAGGTGCCCCATAAACATTCCATTCCAGCAAGTGTTATCAGCAGCCATGAGACCAGTTCTCCTAAGTTCTGTCATCGTTCTTGATTCAGGTGAATAATCAGTCCTTGAAAAAGAGCAGAGTGGGCCATAATATGTTTGCTTTAGTTCTTGATGATACACATACGCAGATATGTACACAGAGAAATGAAGAAAATGGGAAGATCTATGAAAGGCTAGGCCATTTAAGCATACTAAACCTGACTAATAGTCTAGTGCCTGAGCAGAGCTGCTTCCACTGATGCCCATGCCACCCCGCAAGGCAGGCAATATTTACTCTGCCAAGACGTGGATCTCATGCAGCCCAAATGTGTCATCCAGGGTCCCAGCTCGGGGAAGGAAGAGTGACAGGGATATCAGCTGGCAATCATTCTTCCAGATGAAATGGAGGATAATATTTGTGCACAATATTTGTTTACTTTTTAAAGTTTATTCTCACATAAAATCAGTATATCATGACACGCATTTTTAGAGTTGAGGAAAATGATCTACCCAGAGTCACAGCACAGTAATTGGAGCCAGGTCTGCTTCCTCATGTCCTCTTCGACTTGCTGCCTCCAAAGAGCCAGTTTCCATCCCAATTTGTGGGCCTGGTTCTAAGTAGAATTTTACCTGAGTTTTGTAGCATTTAAGAAAATAACACTGAGTCCATAAGGCACCGCTATAGTAGAACGTTTTTCAAACTGCCAGTCAGGGTTGGTAAGCTATGAGATAGAACAGATTAAAAAATAACAACTGTCACCACATAGAATAAGGCTACATTTTGTTTCTTAACCATTTTATGTGCCCACACATGTGTAGACATGCACTACGCCATACAAGATTTAGTTTCTAGTTTGGTCCACAGTAAAAATGTTCAAAAATCAGCGTTTGGTGGGAAGAGCCCAGGCTTTGGCTTCACAGACAGGTCTAGTCTGAATTCTGTTACTGCTGCTGTTACTACCTAAGGAATTCCTGTGGCCACATCCCAGCCAATTCTCTGTGGGAGACCAGAGCAAAATTCCCTTTCTCAAAGATTAGCCCCCTTTACAGTGGCTACTAGAACCTTCTTATGGGCAGCAAAACTATTTGTCATGATCTAAGGTGAAAACATAAAGCTTTATTCATCCAGCCAATATATGTCAATGCGCAGGCTAAAAACTCCATGAGGTCAGAAATCATGCCCATTTCCCCAGCGCTCAGGCCGGAGCTTTTAAACAGTAGGAACTCAATGAATATTTGGATTATAACAACAGTTGAATAAATAAGACTGAATGAACCAATGAATGACTATTCTATAGCAAACACTGGAGACAGAACTAAGACATAAATCTAGGATTCTAAGAAAATTTATATATATTTCATTTATATATTAAGTTTTGTGTATGTATATATATATATACATAGTATTGAGCACGAGCCTGCGAACCAAAGGGTCACTGGTTCGATTCCCAGTTGGGGCACATGCCTGGGTTGCAGGCCAGGTCCCCAGTAGGAGGCATGTGAGAGGCAACCACACATTGATATCTCTCTTCCTCTCCTTCTCTTCCCCTCTCTCTAAAAATAAATAAATAAAATCTTTAAAAAAAAAAAAAAAGAGGAGATGTAGGGAATCCAAGAAAAGAGATGCTATCGAATGTGATCAAGTTTGGAGGATTAGAGGCCACATGCTCTGAAAGAATCTCCAAAGGATTCACCGACCTGAACTGGTGACCTAAAACGAGAACAAGTTCACTGGTAGGAGCAAAGGAGGAAGCTAGAATGTGGAGGTTGAAGCATAAATGGAAGACGGGAGAGCCAGCCATATACACAAACGGTTTCAACTGTGTGTTCTATGTTATGGTCAAGCATGTGTAAGATGCCACAGAAGCCCAGAATGAGCTAAGGAAGTTTTCCAGTAAGGAAAACTGAGTCTTAAACACTTAGGAAGAATTTATTCATGTATAAGCACAAAGAGGAGCATTCTGATTAGATGACATAGCATTACATATACTGAAAAAAACAGCAACAATGAAAGTAATAGTGATGGATAATATTTCTAAGTGTTAGAAACTGTTCTAAAAGCTTTACAGGTATTAATTCACTTCAACAGCAAAATCAACCTCTTCCTTCTACTTCCACCATTGTCTCTTGGTTAGACAATGACAACAGCCCAGCAGCTGGCTTTCCTGCTGCTGGACTTGCCCCTGGGGTTATCCTCACAGAGCAGCTGAAGTGACCTTTGAGAACCAACATCATGTCATGCCATTCCTCTGCCATAACTCTCCGGAGGCTTTCCCTTTGATCGTAAAACAAAGGCCCTTTATGAGCTAGGCCCCCACTGCTTCCTTTAGCTTGCCGTCTGTGTTTCTATCATCCTGGATATCTCTCTAACACATCAAGTAAGTCTCGGAGCCTTTGAACTTTCTGTTGTTTCTCTCCGTCTGGTGTGCTTGTTCCTGGATATTCACGTGGTTCAGATGTCACACTTCCTTCATGTCTCTGTTCAAACACCACCTGATCAGCAAGGCCTTCTCTGACCAATGCAATAATAACTGTCTTCCAGCATACTTGTCCCCTTTATCCATTTTCTCCATGATATCTATCATAATCTGATGTACTTTATAATGATTTTTATTGCCTGTCTTCCTCAACTAAAAGTCAATGGAAGCTCCATGAGGGTGAAGACTGTCGTTTCTGTTCACGGAGAGATCCCCAGAGATGAGGACAGTTCTTGACATTCGTGAGCATCGAGGAGGGTCTGAGGTTTTACCCTACTTGAAAGCTACCAGGCGAGCCTGCCATGGTCAAATGGATGTTGGGAGAAGACACAAACTCCTGGGTCAGAGACAAGTGACTTAAGTATTCAATAACAACAATCAGAGTGTCAACATTTGTTCTAGTTTTCCAGGCCCCACTTCCACACAGTGATGTGTAGAGGGCCCAGTGGTTCCTGAACAGAAAGAGCAGTGTGTTACAAGAGTAGGGTGCCAAGATTTTTAAAAAATCCCTAGTCTTTTTAAAAGGCTACCTAAGCTTTGCCCTTGAAGGAGGTATTATCTTTATTACACTAAACATAAAGAGACTTCCCCTTTCTTCCAGAGGGAGACACTATTTCACTTTCCAAGGCCATCTGTTACACAAGTACTCTTGAGAAAGATGGGCTGCAGCGCAGGAAGTCGGTGCCCCTACTTATAAGACACATGAAACATGAAGGACAATCAAGAAGTGTCTCCCAATTAACACCTGGAAGACACAATACATATGTTTGAGTGGAAGGTCAACACTCTGAGTTAGGTGATATTATGATTTCAGTTCTCAGATGATACTTTGAGACGTGGCCAACGCGAACTCCATCTCCAGTATCACAGACCTGGTGCTTGTCTCAGGCAAGCTCACACACACCTCCAGGAACTGAGTCCTCCCAGTCTGTCCCCTGACCCTCTGTCAGCTACTTAAGGCTTTGTGAATGGGTGACAGAAAAAGAGAGAAAGAGTGAAAAAGGGAAAAGCTTAAGAAAAAGCAAGAAAGAATGAAGAGGGTTTTTAAAACATGCACACCTGTTCAGATATCCAGAACTACAGAGCACTAGGGACCTTTGAGTCCCCTTAGAGAAGGAAAGACCAGGGCTGAAGAAAGGAAAGGCCTCCCCGAAATCACAGAGAAGGCTAGGGAGGGGACCAACTCACTAACCACCAGAACTCTTGTTTCAACAGAACCTTGGCCTTGCACCTTCCAGGCCCACGCTATTCCTTTCTCCTCTCTTACACAGGTGACATCACGCAAACCTGGGGACCAGGCTGCGCTACAAAGTCAATCAATAACCAGGGAGGCCTGTCATGTGGGGCAGCAGGCGGAGCCAACATGCCCATATAACCCTTCCCATCCAAAGGTTCCGAGAAGTGGCAACTTCAGTGCGGTGTTCAGCTGAGCTCTGGACACAAAACTTCAGCCATGAAGGTAGCAGCCCTCTTCCTCCTCAGTGCCTTGGCCCTGCTGAGTTTATCTGGTAGGTGTCCTTGCATATTTTTCTGATTTGAGTGAAACCTTTTCACCTGTTGCTTGACCAGGCACCTTACCTTCTAGACTTAGAGTCTAGTCTTGAACAGAAATTTTGGTCCCAGTGAGATGAAATAAGGTCAATGGATAAGAATTACAGAAGGGGGACTTTTCATGTAAAATAAGGAAAACAGTTTCTAAACTTGCTTACAAAAGGAGACTTCAATGTAATTGCGAGACTTAGTCGTGTGTCAGAGGACCTGGTCACCTGGTTGCTGCTAGTTGTAACTTTTTTCACAGCTAACTATGTAAACTTCACTGATAAACGGAGGTAAAGACACTTACACTTCCTATATCACTAACAGTGAGACCAAAGGCCTGAGTAACTGGTTGTGGGACGAGCACTCAGAAGATAATCTGCTCATTTCCAGCAGTAAGCACATCATTTCCGTTTTCAAGGAAATGAGTCGGCTTTTCTGAAATATCAAATTGAGAGACTTTGGTCATGGTCACATTTTTTTGCTTGGCTTTTTGAGGTTTCAGCAGGCAGAGAGTGAGGGCACACCAGTGCGATGTCTTTGAGAGAAAACAGCAAGAAGAAGGAGCAGGGAGTGGAAAGGCCAGTGGAGAAGCCACCGTCTTAAAGGGAAGCAGAGATTTCTGAAGAGAATAGATCTAGCTTCTCCCATCTGGGACCCAACTTCACATGTCTGTTTTGTGTTTTCTAGGTAACACTAGAGCTGAAGTCCCTGGAACAGAGGTAAAGACAATTTTGTAATCCCTTCATTTCTCAGGCTAGCACTGTTTGCTCTGACCAATGCGCAGTCCGGTGGTCACCTTTCAGTTTAGCCTGAGGTGCAGGGGAGGAGCGTGAATTCCTCATTTTGCTGTAAACTCAAAGAATGGGAAATGATTCTGTTTAATCCCACTTTTAGGCTAAATGTAACAGTAATGTGAATGGGTGTACCAGGATCTATAACCCCGTCTGTGGGACTGATGGACACACTTACTCCAATGAGTGTGAGTTATGTATGGCAAACAAGTAAGTAGAGACTTCAATTTCTTTCAAAATATATTTTAAGCTTAAATGTTCATACATCTTATGCCTTGAAGGCCCCAATCAATACGCCAATATCATCCATCTTACCATGAAAGCAACAAAACAGCTTGTTTTTCCAAAACCAATGCTCAATCTTTTTTTCTCCTAATTATATACCTGGTATGATCATATCTAGAGGAGTGTGTGTTGACAGAAAATAGTATTTATTGTGTCGAGCATTGTGCAAGGCACTTCATATTCACAAAGAGCCTACGAAGTAAATAACACCAAGCCCTTTATACAGATGAAGCAACTGAAACTCAGTTACTCTGCATAACTTACTCAAGGTTCACCCGGCAGCGAGTGGCAGACCGGGGACCTGATGCTTGCTCTTCCCACTAGGCTTTAAAGTCAGGTACCAGACTAAGGATACTCGAGACACAGAGGAAGATGCAGCATGCGCTGTCTCTCAATTTGCTCACACTCAGTGCTAACACAGAGGGGCCGATGGAAGTATGAGCACAGGGCTCTGACAGCAGAAAATTCAAAACAACTAATTATGCCTGCTAGGATTCAGAAGTTTGAAGGCTTTATGCCATAAAGAAGCAGAGAGATAAGAAGGGGGGAAAAGAACGAAAGAGAGACAGGAATGAATAAAATAGAACAACATAAAGCGAGTTAAGGACAATAAAACAGAGGAAAGTGTTCGAATAGTTCTCTCATGAATAAAAAAAAAAGATCCCTTGTATGATTTAAAAAAAAAAACAACCATGCTTTTAGAGCAAAACAGTAGATAGCCTGGATTTTTTAAAAAGCTCACACACCTAAAATATCCTTAAACTTTAAAATACCACTCTGGGTGACAGTCATAATCGTGTTTACTAAAACTTCACATATGGAAATAAGAATTATATGGATTAGGTGGCCCAAACCTATCTTTATAGCACTTTTGTGTACGGACATGTCAGCCGGCCTCAAGGAACTCATTTTCTGAAGGGACGATGGGTCGGGGGTGGGAACCAGGCTCAGCACTCACAGAGATTTGCCACCGATTTTCTGTCTCACTCAGCTACTGAGCACCTAACATGCACCAAGCCTTGTGCCAGTCTCCTTGGCTTTTCTTGTGCTTGTGACTCAGAGGAACTAGGTCATGGGCACACATAAAGTCACTTCTTGCAATGTGTGACAAATGCCACCAAGTGAGCTGTGAGCAAACTGCTCCAGAAGGGGAGGAAAGATAGAGATTTCTTCTTACTGAAAGGGTCAAGAAAGGATTTATGAAAAGTGTGTTATTGAAACAGGGCCCTGAATTTTGGCAGCATGACAAAAGTATTCCAGGTTAAATAACAGTGTAAAATGATCAAAACAAAAGAGATTCCACAAATGGCCCAGAAAACCCAGGTATTCTGGAACTGATCTGGTATGAAAACTTTGATTTAGGCTCCTATGACTACATACATTTCCACGATTCCACTGGACAAATTCCCTGTCACAACAGGGACCCTCTTCTTGGTCTGCTTTAAATCCTTGCAGAAAATACTCAGTGTTGAACAAGGATCGTGGAAACAGGTCCTCGGGGAGACAGACTGAATATCGTAAAGTTTTAGTCCCAAAACATTAGGTGTTGGCTTCCCGGTGAATTTATTTCCACATTGAAAAGACTTGTAAGAGGAAGCTGAAACCACCCGTTAATTTTCTCATGACCCATGTTGTTGACATTGAGGTCAAACATCATATTTCCATCCAAGGGGAGGGGAAAGCAATAGAGTAGCCTTGAGACTTGAGAAATGTCCAAGTGCCAAGACCAAGAGGCCTAATATTTAGTGGAACACGTTGGGAAAACATGAGCACAGAGCTGGGACACCCACCCTCTCCCTTAGCCTTTAAAACCTACCTGTCCTGCTTGCTCCCTCTATTCTTTAACAAAATATATGGAAATATAGGAGGAATATTTGATTGCCAGAAAATGTAACTTCTCTTCCTGTATTTTTTCAGACAAAAAAAAAAAAACAAAAAAAACAGGTCTACAGAGAAAATGGCTTTCCCAAAGGCAACATCTTTCCTAGCGTACCACATTGCCTTTCTCGCCCTATTGTCCACCAAAAGTACCAGACAAAATGCATTGCATACTTAACAATTTAACACCTAGCTGTTGGGTTTTGTGATGGGTAGACAACCAGGGGCTTTTATCTCTTTGGTGGCTATGTGTGTGGCAGATATACTCAGTAAGGACCTTTTCTTACATCTTCTATGTCTTCCTTGAGACTGTCCTGGCAAGTTCTTTTCAGGGCCCTCCAGAACTTTCTACAATGACAGAAATGCTCTCTGTCTGTGCCATCTTGTTCCATAATTATTAACCACAAGCCATGCCACTGGCACTTAAAACGTGCGTAATACAACCGAGAAACTGAATTTTAATATCAGTTAGCTTTAACTGATTAAATTTAAGTAGCTCTATGTGGCTTGTGTCTGCTATACTGGACAGCTAGAGAAAAGAAGTGAACTTGGGTGCTCTGTTTAGATGTTTGTGCTTGTACACACTAACTCAGAAAAAGTATTATGAGTGGTCAATAATTATGTGTTTCTTGTTTAGGACACATAAAAACCCTTAGAATAAAAAATCAGCAAGGTCCAGATAAACATACGCATAAAGATATAGAAAAGTCAGATGTCCTCAAGTAAGAGGGAAATAGAAGACATTTTATAAGACAGTATATTCAAGGAAAGGCTGGATAGGAAAATGAGAGATTTGTAAGCAATCTTACAAGGAGCAATTAAAGGATTTAGAAATAACTCGGCTTAGAGAAGAGGAAACTGGCTTGGGAAAGGTAGTGGGGGACAGAAAAGTTTTTGTCTGCAGGCGAGCACGTTAGAGAATAGAGAAATGACCTCCTTTTGTGAGGTCTTATAAACATGAATCCCCAGACTTCTAAGGGAAAAGATCAGTCAGTCAGAAGGGCCTGCAGTAGCCCAGGCAGCAACCTGGACACGTGGTGGTTAGGACGCTGACATCAGGAGCAACAGAGGCTACGATGGATCAGAGATTAATTTCAGAGGTTGACTGCAATGCCCCAGTGGATCTGTCACAATAGACCTTTTGCCTTTCTGTTATATCCCTAGTGTATGGAATAGTCAGTCAATACATGATGAACAAATGAATAAGTGAATGAATACGTGAATGAAAGGAATAGAAATGGGGATAAACCTCAAACTCTTCCGGGTAGCTCAGTTGGTTAGAGCTTCATGTCATCCTGATACACCAGGGTTGTGGGTTCGATCTCCAGTCAGGGCACATATAAGCAACCAATGAACGCATAAATAAGTAGAACAACAAATTGATGTGTCTGTCTGTCTGTCTGTCTCTATCCCTCCTACCCTCCTTCCTTTCTCTCTCTCTAAAATCAATTAATTAAAAAAACATTTTAAATAAAGTTAAACTTTTTTCATTGTTTTTCACCCATAGTTACATCTTTTTGTCAGCAAAGTTTAAGCTAAATTTTTTTCAATCTCTTCCACAGGAGGCGTGAGTTTCCCGTCCTCATTAAAAAATTTGGGCCTTGCTGAGAACCAAAGTTTTGAAATCCTGGAAGGCCACCCAGATGCCTGGCCAGCTTGATTGTTGAATAAAGTGCATCAAAATATTTCCTGTGTTTCCTAGAGGCTTTTTTTCCAAAGGCATGTTTGATTATGGTGGGGACAGAGGGCTGAATTTATAAAATCCAGCAAGCCTGCACTTCCAGACAGGGTTTCCTTCATGGTGTTTTTTTCCTTCCCCACCTTCCTCACATTCTGAGGACTCCGTCTCAGGACATGGGACTGCAGATATTAAGTGACAGGACACAGCTGATTATCAATACATTTAGTATCAGACCAGTAGTTTCAGGAACAGTTGGAAAACTAGTCCAGAAACACGTTACCCATCACCTGTCACTACTGAAATGATTCCTTTAGGTTTGGGGGGATTTAATTGAGCATCTATTGTGCCTGGCATTGGTCTAGGTACACATAGGTAAGATTTCAAAGAGCTATCTGGTAGAGAACAATTGAGTCTTAAGAGTCCCTCCATCTCAGAGTGTAGATTTCAGGTGAGACAGGATTTTCTCAAAGAGGCTCTGAACCATTGAGGAAACCAAAAAAGCTACATTTTCTCAACTATGCTGCAGAACAGCCTGTGTTCAGCCTTAATTCCTTCTCAGCAGAGGTAATTAATGCCCCGTCACTGACTGAGCTGAACAGCAGTGATATACAGTGCTGTTTTCCCTGGTACCTGAGGTTTGCATGGAGGACTTCAGAAAGCTTGACTTAGAGACACAGGTCATAGGGCCCAAGGGGTTTGTGCTGAGACTACCATAGGGGAAACAAAAACCTGATTCTGATTTAATTTGAGGAACAGTCTCTTTCACCCCCAAACCATCCCCAAGAGGTGATCTGGCAAGGAAGGGACCACAGACCAGATGAACTGACCATGAGGACAGTGGAGGACAGTCCACTTTGCTTCACATGTGAGCCACATGTGAGCCACAACAACCCTGTGAGGTTACCCTTATCTCGTGAGCACACTTAGGAAAGTGAAGCATTGACTAATATCACCAGCAAACAAGATGGAAGAGTTGTGCTTTTGATCCAGGCCTACCACTCCAAATCCAATGCTTCTCCATCTGAAGCACAATCACCTCTGGTGGATTACTCCTTGTCTATTTCTTCTGTAGGAACTCTAGGTAAGATCCTCACATAAAAAGGTCCATGTGTTTATATTCAGAGGCTGCAAATAAGGCACAAATAAAGAATTGCCTCCAAAAGAAAAAAGTACTATTAATCACTGAAATAGAAAAGGAAAAGCAACTTGAATTCCTGAGCTCATGTAGACAACTAGCCTAGAATGGAGAAGTGGACAGAGGGCTAAAAGAGCCTGAGACGCATCAGGTTCCCCGATATATAGAGGGGAATAGATCACTCATCAAACCAGAAACAGCCAGTCAAAATCTGCCCCAGGCCTGCAAAAGGCTGACCTGGAAGTTTAGGCTAATTTCTTGTGATGTTCAGAATATCCATGTCTTGAGCTTTACATCTGACCACTAGGGGGTGCTGTGGTCTGCCAAGTGACTCGGCCAAACACGCCAGCTCACCGGACAGCTTGCTAACAGATGTTATGGATGCAAGATGGCTTCCAGCATCCTGTCCTTGATGCCAGAGGACACATGAAGGGCACCCCTAATTTGAAGGAAACTTTGCCATGGTAAGCAAAATTTGAATCACTGAATGCTAGGAACAGTCATATCTAAATGGACCATTTCACAGGTCTGGAGATAAAAGGTTTGGAGATTATAGGCAGAAGCAATACATAAACCCAAATTACCTTGCCTGCTTCTAATGGTTCTGCACTCTCTCTTTCTCTTCTCTTCTCTTCTCTTCTCTTCTCTTCTCTTCTCTTCTCTTCTCTTCTCTTCTCTTCTCTCCCCTCCCCTCCTCTTCTCACCACCCCCCCACCATGTTAAAAGATAAACTCAGGCAACTCACATTCTGCCTGGCCATATTTTGGGGACCCTCAACCTTACTCTTGCCCCACCAAGTTCTCAGGACACAAAAGAGGACAAAGAGGCAGGAAATAACTGTCCCTGGAAGAGAAAGATCTGAAAGCAAGCTCACAATTCAAAGATCTAATTCTTACTTTTTTTTTTTCCATCTGAATTTGGAAAGGAAGGAACAAGGTGAAATTTTACCTTCGTGTCTCAGCCAGGCACCCCAACTAGAGACAGATGGATGCACTGCCTTCGGTCAGAATTGTGACTCTTCCAGAGTTTGCCGGGTCCCCCAGGATCCTGTCTGCAGGCTCTGGAGTGGGGCTGGGGGTGGGGGGGTCCTAGCGGGTCTCATCCGAGTCACCAGAAAGTATAGAGAAGGACAAACAATTTTCCCTGTACCTGTTATGGTGAGAGCTTGGCTGCAAGGTGCCTTGTTCTCTCAGGTACCCCATACATGGATAAACTCACCTAGGCTGAAAGTTCTCCACCATGGCTGCTGCAGTTCAAGGTTATCTTGGATAAGCGTAGCCTGCTTGTTCAGCCTTCAAACAAAATGTTATTTACCCAAGGCCTCACACTGACCCAGCCCAGCTTATATTGGACCCAGTCTGACCCTGAACCCAGTCTGGTCTCTAAGTTGGACTCAGTCCAACTACAGCCAGTTTTTAGACCCAATCTGGAAAAATAAATGGTCAAATATATTCTGGAAGCTTATAAGGCAAAAGCTGTGAAACTAGAATCCCACAGGGACTTGGAAGTTCTAGGGGCAGTGAGAAGGCAGAGAACTCATGGGGCTCGTGGGGACCCCATGTCTGGCCACCCGTTCACTCTGGGAGCCTTCGGGTTCTTCTATCACCAATGCTGTTGAATGAAGACCCTGAGGCAGATTAAAATTTTTCAGTTTCTTTTAGCAGGAATTGATTTGAATAGTCAAGCAGCCAATCTAGCAGATAGAAAGGAGCTACGTGGAGCCGTGCAAAATGAAAGGCTTCCCCTCGCCCCCCCAGAAAGGAGTGGGAATGAGGAAGTTACACTAGACTTGGTCGTGACAAGGTTCCTGTCCTTTAGGGGACGGCAGGCGTCTATCAGGCAGGTTACTGAATGAGTGCTGATCAGGCGATTCCTGACGCACGGGTGTAAGATTCCACTCCGGAGAGAGCCAAAACTGTAATTAAGTCCTGGTTTGGTGACGGGAGGCTTAGCATGGCAACTCCATTTGGGGCCCTGTTGTCTTATTTTTAATAGACCGTATTTTTGGTAGTTACATTTTTAAAAGAGATATTTACAAACTGGAAATTCTTTAGAGGAGTGACACTACCAAGAATGAAACTTTGTTCTGTGACAAACGGTTGAAAGAAGTAGGAAAATTTGATCTGATAAGAGGAAAACTTTTAGAAAGCTGGTGGGTCTTTTCAACCTATTTGAGAAACAATGTTAACACCATAAAAACAGAAACTTTGTTCTTTTCTTAAGGCTGCATTACAGGCTTGAAGACAGTATCTAACATTTAGAGGTGCTCAATTAATATTCTTTTTGTTACATAAATGAATGGAGAAGAGAAACGAACGTGTTCTGGTTGGCCCCACAGGGTAGAATTTAGACTAATTGGGTGGGGATTAAAGGGGACTGATTTGGGCTCAGTAGAAAAGCATGTGCTGTAACAGTTCAGAACAAGCTCTGAGTTAGGAGTGCCTGGGCTGGAATGTGGCTTTCCCACCATCTACCATGTGTCCTGGGAGAACTCAGGGAATTTCTCAAAGTCTCAGTTTCCTCATATCTAATATGAAGTTAATCATAGCAAGTCCCTCATTGGGCAATCAGCACAATGCCTGCCATGCCAGTAATTACTCAAGAAGTATTAGCTATTATTATTGTTTTGTTACTGTTATTATTCATCTTGTTAACCTCTGAGCTCGCTAACAGGTCTCCTGGTACCTGAGCATTTCCCTGATAGGAGGAGGTTTGCTTCATGACTGCGTTGTCAGGGATTTTATGAAAGAGATGCCTCGATGGATAGAAATGGGACAAAATCCCTCTGCTCTTAACTGTAAAACAAATTCCGGAATTATAAACCACAGCCCCAAAGTGGCAACTCGGGAGTAGCAGCCGAGTTTGGGGGACTGAGAAAGGTTTTGTGGCCCTGGTAGGGGATGGGGGAGTAAGCCCAGCTCCCACTGCCAGGGCGCCATCCCTGGGTAAAGACAAGGACTGCAGCCCTCAGAAATGCAGGACCGCACAACTGCCGCTAACCTCCAAGAGGGCGCGGGCACAGGGATGATGGATTTCCGTACAGTGGCCTTTACTGGTTTCCGAGTATTTGAAATATGAAACTATTGGAAGGAAATCGTGTACCAAAACTGCTTTGTCCCATTGGAAGAGTAAACTGGTTTAAAATTAAATATTTTTCTAAAAATTAACTATCCCGAGCCTCCTGAGAAATAAGAACATGAAAAATATTAAACCTTTTTTTCCTTTTCTCTGACCCAAAATATCCCCTACAAACCTTAGCTTACTCCAAAAGAGTAAAAATAAAACGTATTTGCATGATAAAGGAGGCAATTACACAAAAAGGTACAAAGCTCTTACCATCCAAAGCCTCAGCACTGCCAACAATTCCCTTTGTTTTCTTTCATTGTCTCAGCGGAAGCTCATTTTTAGCTAAAAGTATGGAATATGTAGATAATACGATGCTCACAAGAAAGGTATAACGTAGTTTTAAACAAGCCAATAATAACTGAAAGCCAACAGACAATAACAAAAAAAGTTGGTTTGGGTAAGAGGTAACCCACTCTACTCACTGCATGCACAGACATGAATAAAGAGGGTAAACTAAAATTAATTTATTTGGGCTTTTCATTATTGCCTGTTGAAGGAAGAAAAAGAAAAGGATTCTAAATTGGGGATTTTGAGTCACCAAAGGCAGAGCTGTCTCAGAAATAGAAATAAAAAGAGTAAACACAAAGAGGAAACTACAAAAAGAAAAAGAAAAGAAAGAAAAACACATACCTGTAGAAGTTGGGGGGGGAATACAGCAGAAAGGGTTCTGTGTACTATAAAACCAGACAAACCAGGACAAAAACGGAAAGCTGAACACCTGACTAGAGAAAGAACGAGAAGCAGAGAGAAAGACAGTGAAAATTTAGTGAGTTTTATAGTGAATGGGATTCTGGGAGATCATAATCAAAGTTAGGTTATATTTGGAAATGCTCAGGCTAAACTGCAGTGTCTTCGAAAGACCTTGTCTTTACTGAAATGCACTGTATGTGCTTTCCTGTAAAACTTACAAGTATATTTTTGAAATAAACTTCTTTGGCGTTCTAGAGACCTTTAAAATGTTCAAGAAGTACTTTAATTGAAATTACTGCCAAACTTTAAAGATGCAAATCAGGCCCAGGGGAGAGTTAATGGAGAATAACAGAGATGATCGAAAGTAACCTGCGCTGCCTAATTCTGAGTGCCAGGCCCTACGTCAGCACGTGGCAGCAACACCGGCAGGAGGGTCATCTCCGGAGCTCCTGGTGCCCTCTGTGGTGTGGGTGCAACTGGAGAACCAGCAGAGGCAGGATTCGAGCTCCCACAGCCCTGCTCAAACGCAGGTACATCCGCAGCATCAATGGCAGTGCTTCTGGCAGACAGCTGGCAAGAGCAAGCCGGGCTCCTGCCCAGTGTCCAGTTCCTCGGTCACACCCTTCTCTCTTTTGTGCCTTCAGCCCTTCTAAGACCACTGTCACCAATTCCCTGAATTTGATCCCTCCTAGAAATAGTTAGAGTGGTCTCTGATTTCTGGGCCTGACAGTAAGTGATACACACATGAACCTCTGATTTGTAAAATATGGGAGAAAACTATTTTCCAACGTTGTCTGCTCTTTCTAGCCACTGTTTCCTACCTTAGTCTGGTGTATTGTTTGGGGAACAGGGCTGACTATCTCAGCCGGGGACACAGTGTGGCATAGCACAAAAATAGCTGTGTGATCGTGGGCAAATTAAAATGACCTTTTAGGGCAAATTTCCTTCCAACTGGAATAATGAATATAAGGTCGCCCACCCCTCCCTCCATTGAGATAACCACGTAAATTGCAATACACAAATCATTTGCTTATGAAATGAGTTAAATGGTTTTAGAATTTCAAAAAGAAACTGGAATCAATAGGTGACATGGGGTATGTGACTGCCATAAAGAGAATTTTCTGTGGGTCTACTATGCTCCTTTTATCCTTCGGCTCTAATCTCTCTCTCTTTCCCCCCTCCAACCTCCCCTCCACGCTTAATTCTATCTCTATCTCTTTGTATTCCTTCTCCTCTTTTCTTTACTCACGCTTCCTTGCTCTCTTATAGATCCATCCCCAGAGAGACATATGTAGTTCAGTATCCCCCTTCTATGCCTAAGGTCACTGACAATGCAGCTGCATTAACCTAACATGTGCATCTATATCTAAAAGCCTCACTTACCAGATGTTATAAACATCATTCATCGAATATCCCCCTGCAATAAAGAAGATGAAAGAGGAGTAGGAGGGGAAGTTGTTTCCAAGTCTGTAGAACTGCAATTCAGATAGCATTTAATTCAGTCAGAATGACACCAGGCATTATACTGTAGGTACTTAGAAACAAATCTTGGAAACTCTGCAGAGGATGGCTAAGCAAGACATCGGTCCAGGAACAGGGAACAGGGTGAAGGATCCAGATCCCACCTGGAGATGAAGCTGCCATGTTGATAGATCCCAGACAGCAGTACCCTTCCTTGCCCTCCTGAATCAGAATCCCCTGAAGGAAAGAGCAAAGGGGGTCAGAAATCAAAGAATACGCTGGGCCTGGGGGCTGGTACAAAGAGATGCCAAGCATGGGGGGGTGGAATACGAAAGCTGCTGCCTTCCCCTCTTCCAGGGAGCCCTGACTCCGACTGCTCCCCCTACTGTACCCCTGACAGCAGCTACTAAGGGGGTGCCTAGTGTGAGTCCAAAGGCCTGAGTGCCCAGATACTTGGCTTCCCCAGGGACTGCTACTGATCACAAGCTTACTCAGGCAAACGTCCTGAGCCTGGAGGACCCCTGAATGAGCTGCTCCTTTTGTGCCAAGAGAAACCCTGACCACACTACGATGGGAGAAAGGGCCACAGTCCATGGGACACACACCCACACACACACACACACACACCCCACACCCACACACACACCCAGCAAAGGAGGCAAGGTCAAGGGATTGGGGATGAACTCTTTCGGTGAAGCTAGCATTGAGAACCGAGCTTCCCAGGGGTCAAGGGAGAGGAAGAGGTAAGGCATGGGGGAACTCACCTAAGCATCAGGGCAAGTTACCCTCAAGGAAAAGGTTATCACTGTCCTCAGAGACAGTGTTCCTGTGTCAGACTTCTCACTGGTTTCAGACCCTGACCACCAACACCCTTCCAAACCTGCCCCAGTGCAAACTGTGCCCTTTCTTCTCTCATTTCTCCCTTCCTCTGGTCTTGCCTTTTCCTGCTTTTGCTGGAGTTCTATTGTGAGGCAGTGGAGCACAGAATCTCTATGAATCGTGCCTATGAGAACCAAAGTGGGTATTCTGCCCACCTAAGAAGGAGGGAGCTTGTGAATTGCTGATTTTGCAAAGCTACACAAAGTTTTCACCTCAGACATTCAAAGTGTCAAAAACCAGAGGTTGCCTGGCTGGTATAAAGCACATTCAACCAAGTGTCATTTAGAGAGACTGGTATCAACCATGTGAAGTTCTAAAAGAGGTCTGATTCAGCCTATGCTAAGGAAGCTGTGTGAAATTCAAGGATACCTCATTTCATTGTGTTTTGCTTTACTGTGCTTTTTTAACACATTGTAGGCAAAACCCTTCACCAGCAAAAAGAGTACGGCCTGCTCTGTTGTGAAATTCACCTCATCGCACTGGCCTGGAACTTAGCCAAGAGTGTCGCTGTGGCATGCCAGCACCATGTGACTGCAGCAGACAGAGACCAGGGATGGAACAGGGAGTGAGGACTCCTAACAGTAAGGCAGCACCTGATTTCTTAGTGTATCGTTAGCTGTAGTCAATGCCTGTTCCTTGCCTGTTACCTGTAGTCAGTTTCAGGTAACAGGCAAGGAACCAAGGACAAATTCACCACTGTCACAGGATACTTCCAGCAATGAGAATGTCTGTGCTTTGGTCCCAGGAGAGGAAATTGTGAACTTCCCTCGAAGGCATGGAAGGAGAAAGAAGGAGCAGGTAACTCTGCCTTCCCCGCTGTCACCCGTGCATCCTGGACAGCTCTGTATTGCCTGAGATGAAGTTCCTCTTAGAACCCAGAGAACCAGGTGGGAACACCTGGTGCTCTTTCTGATGCCCAGTGGGGCCCTGACACCAGCCTCTGAAGTTTCTGTGTAATTATCCACCCGCCCTTTCAGAATAAAGGGCATTTCAAGAGTCACATCGTTTTCATTCCTAGGAAAGGAAAACGGAAGCTGGCTGTCGGACAGAACCATCTGCCTCTGTCCTCCTGAGCTTCTGATTTCCACTCTTTGACAGCCACCAAGCCCCACCTAATCCCCCTTGAAAACCAAAAAGTACAGAAGGGCATATAGGGCAGTTTCTCCCCCACGATGCCTTCACATTACAGAAACCAGTTACGCATGCTCCCAGACAATCATCTGAAATCAGCTTTGAGTGGGCTAGGTTTGTTAGGATACTGGTTCCCCTGACCTGAGAGAGAATACTCTAAGTGTCAGAGAAGGCAAAACCCCGGTGTAAGAGGCCATGAAGACACGACTGGTCATGAAGTGTAAGGTGAGGGGCAGAGCAAAAACAAGTCCAGCCCAAGGGGAGGATGCTCAGATCACACCATGTCATGACTCTCTTTAGTGTTCCCTCGCCTCCGTCCCAACGAATCTCTCCAGTCTTCCCTGCCAAGTCCCAGGTTAACCTAGACGCTCACCTGACCCAGCTTCTAAGTCTTGTAATTACCTATTTATCCTGCTGTTTTCTCGGGATTTTGGATTTCGGGCTGCGTGTGCCTGCTGCCCCAGGCAGACCAGGTTTAAGGCGTGTCCATCTGTCTCTGCAGATCAACTCAATTCAAATGCGCATGTCCTACTGGCTGAGAGGTTTTTTTCATTGATGTTTCAGGAAAACTGGGACAGAGTCACTTCTAAGATAGAGCACTGCATTTATTTACTCGAAACTACTGGGAAAGAATGACTAATGAGCCAAGCTTGGCTTTTCACCATATGTAACCCAAGGAGCCTGCATTAAGTGTTGCCATGTTTCTCAGCATGTAGTCAATGGCGAGTATATTGGATTGGAACAAGAGAGAGCTACTTAAGTATTTCAGTATTACTATTTCAGTATTCCTGTATTGTAGTATTACTATTAGACCACGAATCACCTGGGGCTTCTATACACCTGGCATTTTAAAAGTCATTAAGTAAATACAAAATTACTACCTTTCACCACTTAAACCAGGGATGATCCATGTATTGAAGCCCATGAGAGTTTCTGTAATCAGAAATACTGATTCTCAGGCCTAAAAGGCTACTGAAATATGAGTGGGGGAGTCTGACAAAAAGGCTTCTTTCTAGAGGTTTGTCTAACATTTTCTGTACGATCGTCTGGATCCGACTTGCTGTTGCCATGTTTGCTGACTTTGACTTCCCGATTAGCCTCACTTTCACTACCCGTTTCACCTGAGCCTCCCTTCTCAAACGCTTCACTGCTGGGAGCTCTTGCCCATTTCAGGGAACGTATTCCTGATGTTCTTCACTGCCCCGGCCCCGAGATGCTCCCTTCTAGTTGGGGCTGGCAGAAAGTCACGGCCGTGCCGATGCAGTGAGGTTTGCGACTCAGGAGGATGAGAAAGGTGGGATTCGGCCATTTATGAACTCCCTTACATAAGCAGGCTCTATAGGGCATCTGAATGGTACTTCCCTAAAGAATGATCACTTAAGACTGGTCACCAGTGCAAGTCGTGACTGGACCAGGTACAGGACCGACACAATCTCCCAGACCTCAAAAATGCAACTGAGCACCTCTGTCACGTGAGAACCATGGAGCGGGTGCTCAGGAGAGAGAAGGAGAAAGCAGATGATTATATTTCATTTCCTACCTCTGCTAGCTCCTGCTTTTCTCATTCGGGCAAAGAAAGGGCAAAAGGGACTGAAATAAAAACTCAAGCTTGTGTTAAATCTCTCTACGATTCCATCCACGCTGAGACTGACAGTACGGGAGAGCAGGGAGCATGCCCTGGAGAGGCCCACAAAATTGCATTGCTCCCGATGCCACTCGAGTTGATTTGTTGCCCGTGGTGGCCTACGACCTATAGGAACTGTCCAGTAGTTGAGGCCCGAGAGCAGAGACCCCAGAGAGCTCACACAATCTCATAAACAAACATCTCAGCTGCAAAGGTCCAACTCAGACAGATCTGGTTATACTATTGGAGGGAGAGACATTCAACATGCAATAGAGGTATCTTACATTCAATGAAGTCTGAAGGCAAGAGTTAGATAATCTCTAAAAATGTTCTTCCCTGGAGAAGGAGCTCATAATACTTGACTCTCACTGTTATGAAAAACTTGCTAAGAATTTTATAGAAACTGCTAATCACAAGAATAAAGCATATGGCTTATTCCTAACATGACCAAAAGGTCCCCTTTAAGAAAACGACACTAGGAATTTTGAGCGGTCAGAGGTCAGAGTCCTGTCCATCTGAAAAGCAGCATGAAGCTCCCTCTCCAAGGCTCAGTGTCTTATACTGAAGTATAACTGTGGAAGGCACCTCCTAGAAAAACTCTGACAGGCCAAGACACAAGAAAGCGTGTGTCTCAGCTTTAAATCCACCCTCTGAACTTTGATTGCTGGTGTTAGGGCTGAGACTATGCAAACCCCACGGCTGCTTGACAAGTCAGCTAACTTTGCCAATGAGGTGGGGAAGGGGGGATGCTAGAGGGCGACTAGAAGACTGTAGGAGGGAGAAGGGAATTTTTCTTTCCCATTTGCATCCTGTGCACTTGAGGTTTGCATGAGCACTACTCCAGCAGCAGTGGGGATGGGTGGGAGATGGGGGTGGCTGAGAAAGAATCAGTAGAGGGGAAAGAGGGGGAGGAAAAGGAGAAAACCCACAGAAAAATGTTACAGACACTATGTCCCTTCCCCTAAATACTTCTGCACATATTTCCCCCAAACAAGGACAATTTCTTTCATAACAAGAGTTCAACAATGATCACAATTAGGAAATGAACACTGATACGATTCTCTCTAATTTGTCTACCTCATTCAAATATTGCCAAATATGCCATTAATGTCCTTTATGGCAAATTGTTTCGTTTTGCTTTGGGTCCCCAGGATCTAACCCAAGAATCCATAGCATTTAATTTTCACGTTTCCAATCATCTTTAATCTAGAACATTTTCTGAGTCCTACTTTGCCTCTTATTACGTTTTTGAATTTTTGAAGAGTACAGGCGAGTTAGTTTGCAGTGTCCCTCAACTTGGGACTTATCTCCTCACAGATTAGAAGCAGAAATGCATTTTGGCAGAAATTCCTCGGAATCATGTTGTTCTTTCCAGTGCCTCATGCTAAGGGGCACGTGATTTCTTTCTTCTACTCTTGGTGCTAACTTTAACCAGTTGATTAAGTGATACTAGCCATCTTTCTTCACTGTAAAGTTACTATTTTCCTTCGTAAGTAATAGAAACTTGGTGGGGCAATAGGTTGAAAATCTAAATGCCTTTTCCTCCACAAACTTCCGCTCATTAGTTTTGGCATCCACTGATGATTCATGCCTACAAATATTATGATGATGTTTGCTAAATAACAATTTGCCAAATGATGGGTCATTCCTTTTATAATTATTAGTTGGCATTTTCCTGTAACACATTTTCCTTCTCCCCATTTATTCCATTTTATTCATTTGTTTGTTTGGAACGGTATAGACTCATGGATTCTAATTTTATTGCATGGATTACATTCCACAACTACCATTATTCATTTCAATGCTCCAACTTTCCCATATTTTGCTAGTGGGAGTCCTCTCAAGCTGGTGCCACTGACTTCTGAGTTGTCTCCATCACCCTTTGAATACTTCCTTACTTTCTGGCATGGCGAGACATTCCAGGCTCACCTTGTACTGTACTGCCTTGGCCCTAGAATCAGCCATTTCTCCAAGGAGCCCTGGTATCTTTGCTTTTCTATGGTATTTAGAATTCATGACCTGGCTACTGGGGTGTCACTGCTGCTCAGCCCTCTCAGCAGACAGAGGTAGCACACCCATGTGTACTCTCTCTCTGCTACATTTCACTACCAATTTGCATTCATACAGATGATCAGTGGGAGTGTCCATTCCTCCACAGCCTCATCAACGGAAGCTGTTTCCATAACGATCTGATTTTATGAGACAGTTTCCAATGGTCTGTTCTGGTCATAAAGGCTGTACTCTCCCAGATCTGTGCTCACTGTGCACTTTAAAGTGTACATTGCACCAGGGCTGGGAGCACAGGGTGGTTTGATGTCTCCAAAGGGCTCCCCTCAGGGTGGCCAGCAATGGTAAAGTTCTACCTGCAGCTCTCAGAAGAAAACAGGCAGGGTATTTCCCACTCGTCTCTGTCCACCTGCCCCCTTGCATATGGGAGACCAAATGGGGGCAACACAAATCAGAGCATAAATGGCAGGAGATGCGTGAAGCTCTGGCTCAAAATCCAGACTCTGATATTAGCCTTGGGTTATTAACACTCCTGCTAATTCTGGAGACTTTAGAGCTTTCCCACTGAAAAAGAACCCTCTCTTTTGACTTTCAAGGCTCCCATTGAAACTTGCCACAAAGACAAAGAGGAGGAAGGAGTATTGGGAAGATGAGTTTGTGACTAAAGCACAGGGTTCTCTTACTCCTCTTTGGCCTGCTCTCAATGCTAAGGTGCTTGCCCAGAGTAAAAAGTGACCCAATAGAGAAAGAGCGTAAAAGACTTAGCATGAAGCTCTATTCCACTTGATTCTGCCGCAGCAAATGTGTTCACCGAAGTATACACATGAAAACCAATCTCGGGCTCTTTACTAGCCTAAGACGTCGGATACAGCCATGGCGGCCCACAATGTTGATGAGTGCTGGAAGGCGTGACTCCACAGATCCTGGTTTGATGGTTAGACCCAACAAGTTCTGGTGATGATCCCAGGAGGAGTGAGCGTCAATGTTCTATGGATGAATTTTTAATCAAGCCAAGATTGGAGCGGGAGTAAGTTCTAGCTTCCAAATACAGCTCCCACGTACAGTTGCAATGTCTGCGGGACCTTGACTGCACTCATGGACTGGGTCCCTTTTCTACTATGGGGCGGGGGGTGGGGGAGAGGCCCTCACCAGGAGGACACTAGGAATGCTGGTGACACACCACTCAACCACTGGTTGAAGAAAATGGACAGGAACAACACCAAGATACCTCTCCGGGTTTGGTCTCTCAGACTAGGCTCCAAACCAAGAAATTACCATTCTGTACTCTGAATTATTAGCCTCGATTATCTTCAATTTTCATCCTCTATTTCATACACGAATCTGTCTGACCTGAGAAGAGGGTGCCAAATGGAGGGAATTATGAGGACTGAGGGCACTGAACGCAGCAAACAGTTTTTGTGTGATGTATTAGCTAAAGTTCAGATTAAAGAAAACTGGGAAGACCAGATGTTAGTAGCTGCTATATGAAGCTCTTTTTCTTGATCAAAAACATCTGCTTATAAAACCCTGTTTACAAAGCCTTACTCAGGTTCATCTGAGGAACTAAGGTCCCCAAACTAAATTTAATATCCATTCCAACCTTTGGTTCAAGAGCTAGAAAAGATTGTCATTATGACCTATAAAAAGCCAGGCCTTAATTTAGGTCCCAGGGGCCACAGTTGGGCATAAAATATTCTTTCTGGGCTTGATATCCCATACTGAGGTTGGGGACATGAAGGTCCTTCAAGGAAAGCTATGTGAAACAAACCTACCCTTGTCCTCTAACATCTCCATATAGATCTTCGCAAAAACCCAGACCCAGGTCATTTTTCAGAGAATTGCGGGAATTTAGGAGACTACATGATACAAAGCACTTTGCTCTTCCTCTTGGATGTTCCCACCGAGTCAGGAGATATAAGGGCTGGCTCTGAGGACTTACAAGAAAGTCAGCCACTAGCTTAGTTTATTCAAGGTCACAGAGATCAGTCCTGTGTATAAAATGTGTACCTCAAGGCTTGAAGCTCAAGTAAACTACATTAAGTGAAACCACTCTTTTCCTTTCCTTTGTATATTGCCTGTAAATGTCTAGCTTCTCAAATGTCCTTTGGGCCAGTTTTGACATATTACAGGTCCTCTGACATAAACAAACAAATAAATTCACTGGTGTTTGCATTTGGCATTTGCCTGGGGGTCCTGATTTTATCATTTTGAACCTTCTACTTCAACAAGAGTTTAGAGTTTTACTGATTTATTTGAGAGACGGATTGGGGTTTTGTTAAGGACTGAGAAATGTATTAGAAGGAGAAATAGATACAGGGAAAAGAGAAGCAATTTGGACTTAGGGTAAAAGAAAAGAGGCTTAAAAAGAGTTAAAACAAAGAAAGCTGCTGTCTTGAAATATAACTTCCCCTCTGTGGTTTGGCCCCGCCTTCCTTTTATCATCCCTGCTCAGAAGCAAATCATTTGCTTCAGATTGGTCGTACCCGGCTCCTCTAGCTTGTAGCAGGAGATGGAGCCAGGGGCATGGTAGGCAAGAGTGCCCCAGAAGGCAGCAGTGGGCAGATGCAAGAAATCGCAAAGACTTCCTTGCAAAATTTCGTTGCCCTTGCTGGGGGCCGGGTGGGGGAGGGAGGGAAGCCCCGCAAAACTCACATTTCTTCCTTACGCATTTTTCTAACATGGAAATGTTAGCAAGCTCCAGGCTCCCAAGTTCACACTTCAGATCAACTCTAAGAAATGAACTGAACAGTAATAAAATGTAAATGAGGGATGTAAATATTTAAAGAAAGCTGGCTCATAAACATGAGACCATGAAATCTGTAAGCTCCGCTTTTCAGTTATCCTTTCCTCCTTTTCAGTCCCTGTGCACCTGTCCTGTCTGTCACAGGAAAATTGGTACTTAGCATTTGAGGGAACTAAGGGATCACTTGGGAATCTTGAGATGGGAGGTATGAAGGAATTTTTTTTTTTTTTAAACTTGGGGGCTAGAAGGAAAAGAATGGCTTTAAAGGCATTAATAAGAAAGGTTCGGGTATGGGGGAGGGGGAAATATACTAGAACAGCTGAAAATCATGGGCATCCTTCTATGTGCCAGACATGTGCTGAAGTAATTACAAACATAATTCACTTAAATCTCCATTCAGTAGGCAAAGGCAACTTTCACTCTGGTTCACAGATCAAACAATGAGACTGAGAGAAGATATGGTTACAAGGTCTCACGATTAGAAGGCAGGCCCCCACAATGCAACCTCTAAAATGCATTCATGCAAAACAGCCCAATTTTCTCCATACGCACGGACACCACCCTAATCTAAGCACTATCGTCTCTATCCTGGATGACCGCCACATCCTAACTACATCCACTTTTGCCCACCACTAATTCATTTCCCACAATGCTTTGAACCAAATTTAAACTCTTCAATGACTCTTCATTGCCTAGCAGTGGCTCCAAGGCACAGCATAATTTGGTTCTTGCCCACCTTCCCAGCTTCCTTTCATGCCCACTGTTCCCCATGCTCACCACCTCCAGCTGAACTGACCTGCAAAAATATTTCTCATTCCTCAGCTCTCTCCTCTGAGCTCATCCTTCCATCTGAAACTCTCTTTTCTTGGTTCTTACATGACGGGCATGTTCCATATTTTATCTCTCAGTTTAAACATCACCCTCACAGCGAGTCATCCTCTCTCTCCCCTCCCGCCTCCAGGGCTTAACTTCCTTTCAGCAGTTCATTGTTTCATAACACTCGTGAAAATTTGCTATGATTTTAGTGTTTTGTTTTCTTCCTTGGCTACTCATCCACTAGATGCTCAGCTCCATCAGGATAAGAACCATATCTGTTTTGTTCACTGTGGGATGTGTGTGCTGATTGTACTATGTGGCTCATGTTTTCTGCTATTTGTACTAGGACATTTTGAGTCCCTAAGACTGTAAAAATTATCAAAATTATGGTGCCTCCCGTAGGCATCTGAAAGAAAGAGCAATACTAATAGCAAAATGGAATTTACATGCACAGTGAAATTAAACAATGTTGTTGTAGATTTTCTAATTGCTACATTTTGGAAAAAGATGATTGCAACAGAACTTTTCTCATTTCTTTGGTGTCCCTGATTTGCTGGTAATCTAGGCCCTCGTGTTTTCTGCCACTGGGTTATACACAATTGCCCAGGACCCAAGAGGAAAAACTGTTTCAACGTCAGAACAAACGTTTGCATTACCACGTAAATCTTACTTAACAAATCTCTAACGGGACAGGGGTTCCTGTTAGCACGGTAAAAACACTGAATGTGTTGGTGTCTCTTCATGCTTTCACATTCCACAAAGCCTGCAGCTCCTTAGCTACTTACTGACAAATTGTAATCCCCCAAATAAATTAGCAGAAGGAAAATATGGAGAAAAGAATTTCTGTGTTCATAGGTGTTAGAAAAGGAAGGAGCAGATTTGAACAAACATGTAAGTGGCACATAATGTACGTGCACAGTTATTATGCTAGGTAATAGCATTAAACAAAACTTGAGTAGTAGGCCATGCTCTTCCGTACCTACGGATCTGCATACATTTCCTTCGCTTTGTCTGAAACCACCTACTGCCCCACCTCACATTCTCCCCAATAATATCTTCTCTGGGCTCCCACACTTAGTAACAGCCTCCCTTTACATGCCATCAGAACTTCCTGTAGTTCTCTGGTGTACCCTTCAACTTCATTCAAGGACATACGTGGTCTCACTTCCCTTTTAGATGATAAGCTCCATGAAGAGACTGCTCATGTTATCTGATTCACAGCTATGTCCCTGCTCCCTAGGATATTACACAGTAGTTGCTAGCAAGAAATATTTGTTAATGGATCAATAAGTGAATGAATGAATGAACAGTATCCCTGACCTCAGTGTTCTTACAGTCAAATAGGAAAGACAAAACAAATTTACCATTCAACACCCTAAGTGTAGTAATAAAGACTTGACAGGGGACCATGGGAACCTCAGTTCTAATGCTAATCCTGGTATCACTGAAGATGCCCTGAAGGTGATGGATAAACCTGGAAGAGTTGGGGAAAGAAAAGCAACTCCCAGAGGAAATAGAGTAAGCAAAGACCAAAGTGTCCACCCGCTTATGCAGGGAGTCACCATAAGGTGTTTGGCCAGAGGACTGTAGAGTTCATGAGAGAGTTCTAACACACCTGGTTACAGATACTACTGGTAAAGGACATGCAGTGGGGTTGGAAGGGTGTCACCCTCATTCTTAGCGAATGCAAGATCTTGACTGCTTCCGTTTAATGTCCACTGTAAATATATAATATGTGAATAATCTCTTAGTAAAGGGAATAAACAATAATTCATTTCAACCCCTCCCTTTTTGCCTCTGTTCTGGGGGGAAATAAGGACATTGGCTTATCTCTGAGATAAACACCTACAGAAACCCTCATAGACTGCTGAAATCTCCTCTGCAGTGATAATGGCAAGTTCTTAAAATAACCCTGTGTGATCTGAGTATTTTTAAAACATCCATAAAAATGCGCTATGCATAATTATAGTTATAAATTGTATTGATAATGGTATAAGCTACTGCCCTGACTGGTGTAGCTTAGTCGGTTGGATGTTGTCCTGCAAAATGAGAGGTCGCTGCTTTGATTACCTATCCAGGCACGTGCCTGGGGTGCAGGTTCGGTCCCCGGTTGGGATGTGTACGAGAAGCAACTGATTGATGTTTCTCTCTCACACTGATGTTTCTCTCCCTCTCTTTCTCCCTCCCTTCTCCTCTCTCCAAAAATAGATAGATAAGTAAACATTTAAAAAATAACCGTATTAGCTGCTATTATTTGCCATTTACTTACTACATGCCAGATACTGGTTAACTCCTTGCACACGTGAGCTCTGATCTTCAAAACAACCCAGTGAAGCAGGCACTGCTCTTAGGTCACACAGTGAAGAAATTGAGGCACAGAGAAATTTTGCAGCTTCCCCAAGGTCACTCAGGAAACAAATGGTAAAGCATGGACTCAGTCCAAGCAGTCTGTCTCCAAAGCCCACACTTTGCAGCTTCCTCCCATTCTGCTGTGGTTTCTCCTGAAAATTCAATGCTGCTTTTGCAGCCAAGACCCACACCCTGCACTCTTTTGCACATCTCACTGAGAATGCAGAAGTCGAAGTTGGGAAGGTCCCAGGAGAGTCAGACAGTCTGGTCACTGTTAGTACTACTGGGGAAGACGCTCAGTACAAAATCAGTGTGTCCTGAAGAATCCATGCATACTACTGGCAGCATGCTAGGTGACTTTGAATATGCATGCACAAACATTTCTATTTTAATACTTATGTATATTTAAGATATGGATTAGATAGGCATTATGCTAATATGCATGTATACAACTAAAATAATTATTATTCAATACTTTAAAATATATAACTAGAAAAATATTATAATAACTTATATAACCATGATTCAATGCAGAATTTGTTGTATTATATTTATTTACTGGTTTATTCACTTGAGAAATAGTTATTGAGCACTTAATATGGGTTGGCATGGCTCACAAATAAACAAACAAACCCTGCCTCTCCAACCTTCAGAGGACCTGAATAGATGTTTCTCCAAAGAGGACATACATATGGCCAATAGACACACGAAAAGATGCTCAACATCACTAATCATCGGGGAAATGCAAATCAAAATCACAATGAGATATCACCTCACACCTGTCAGAATGGCTGTCAGTAAATCAACAACAACATGTTGGTGAGGATGTGGAGAAAAGGGTACCCTCGTGTGCTGTTGGTGAGATTGTAAATTGGTGCTGCCATTATGGGAAACGGTATGGAGGGTCCTCAAAACATTAAAAATAAAACCACCATATAACCCAGCAGTACTTCTGGGTATTTATTCAAAAAAATCCAAAACACTAATTGGAAAATAACACATGTACACTTTTGTTTACTGCAGCATTATTTATAATAACCAAGAAATGGAAGCAACCTAAGTGTCTGTCAATAGATGAATGGATAAAGAAGATGTGGTATATATACACACACACACACACACAATGCACTGTTAGCCATAAAAAAGATGAGATCTTGCCGTGTATGACAAAATGGATAGACCTACAGGGTATTATGCTAAGAGAAATAAGTCAGACAGAAAAAGACAAATACTATATGATTTCGCTTACATGTGGAATCTAAAAAAACCCCAAAATAAATGAATAAACAAAAACAGAAACAAACTCATAGATATAGAGAACAAATTGATGGTTGCCAGATGGTAGGGTGTTGGGAGATGGGGGATGGGTAATTAAGGGGAAGAGATTGTGACATACAAATTTCCAGTTATAAAAACAGTCACGTGGACATAAAGCACATCCTAGGGAACATAATCGGTAATATTGTAATAACTATGTGTGGTGTCAAATGGGACTAGACCTATCGAAGTTATCTCTCTATACGTTATATAAATGTCTAATCACTGTGTCGTACACCTGAAACTAATATACCATTGTATGTCAACTGTAATTGAAAAAAATGTTTACAACCCCCCCCCCCTTTCATAGCTTAAATTCTAGTGGGGAGAGACAGGTAAAAAAATTTAAGTACAAATAAATAATATAGTATATTAGATGAGAAATACTATGGAAAAATAAAGTATGGTAAGAGAGTATGACAATGAAGAGAAAAATAAAATGTAAAGTTTAATTTGTTAAATAAAAATGATTACAAATACAGTTGAAGTCTCTGTTTTACTTTTTAAAGAAAAGTATGGTTTTGCTTTAAGTTCATTTCTCCAAAGACACCCTCCACGGTGCCTGTTTTCGTTACTGTTCTCCTAAAGCCAGAAACAAATTTCCTTTCAAAGTAAATAAGTAACAAGTCATTAAATAAAAATAACTTCCACATAATTAAATATCTAAAAATAATTAAATAATCATCAAGCATTATTAAGTAATGATAACTGCGCTGCACGGATAAGGAAAAGAACGAGAGAGTAGTATTTGAGTGTTTGAAGTGCGGAATTGTTCAAACAGGGCACACGGAACACTTTTCTCTGCTCCAGCTGATTCCGTTTGGGTTGATAGGAAGAGAAAACCAGAATCACTCACCCCCGCCAAGTCAGCCCCGGGCGCTGGGTGCGATGCTCTGCACAAGGCCTGTGGGGAGGATCCTGTCACCCAGACACGTGCACTTCGACATCCTGCAGCTTTCTTCTCTGCTTCCTTCCAAGGCTCTCTCTGTGAAGACAGCAGAGGATGAAATGCAGAGAAAATTACTAAAAGACGTGGTATCGTCACAACTCATTCCTTTGTGTTACAGAACTTCGCTTACGTGATGCTCCTGGTATAAGTACTTCTGCCCAAGGCTTCTTCGCGGGAAGTATTTTCCAAGCATCAATTCATTGGCCGTAAGGCAATTCTGTCGTAAAAAGATAAAAGAACGACAAAGGAGGGACGTGACAACGGACAAAATGAAACATAAAAAAGTGAGTAACAACATTCAAAAGACTTTATTGAGAAATACAAAATAGTTGAACACATTTAAAATGTCTGTAGGTTTATGGTGATACCACCCAAACAACTGACCTTATTTTGTTGTTTGTACCTAAGCACCTATCTTCATTCCACGGGAAATGTAGGTTTAACTCTGCCCTCGGGGGGCCTCTCTTTCTGCTCTCAACGCAGTGTGTCTCAGACTCTCGGGGAAAGTTCTCATCATCTGGCAGAAAAGCTGTTTTAAGGCCACCATGTCTGCTGGTAACTGAATAGACCATTATGACTGCTGGCTAAGATTTACATATAATATAAAAATGGGAGTGACTGCAAGAAATTCGTCCAAACAACCCCCCCCCCATCAAAAACAAAAACAAAAACAACAAAATCAGCCCCTGAACTGTCAACCAGTTATTTTATCTTTTTTACCGAGGTTGACTTGTCACTGGAGAAATGACCCCCCGCCCCTCTGTAATATCTCCCCTTTGTAAGATTACCCCTCTGTAATCTGTCAATCAGTTTACAGTACCTTTTACGACAAAATTGCCTTACCGCCAATTAGTGATGCCATACCGCCAATTAGTGATGCCATAGAAATGCTCGTGGAAAAGATGCCTAAGGTGAAAATCCCAGACAGCGGAGCTGACGTGGAAGTGGGTGTGGGGTGTGTGATTGTTTGGGCTCAGGTGGGAGGCAGGGGCCACTAGCTGCCCGGGGCAAGATGCTGCCTTTCCCTTGGAGAGGACCCGGAGGCCAGACCAAGTGCTGAACGTAAGTTGCAACTCTTTCCGTGACAACATAAATGCCTTTAAGTCAATTTTGTCAAAGTCAGGCCCTGGCATCAAGGCCTTTTTCGGTGCAGGAAAAAGTTCTCACAGGTGCTAATATAATTACGTAAGAATGAGTAACAAATAAGTATAGCTAATATTTACTGAACACTTACTATGTACCAGCTGTGCTGACGCTGTCTATACATCATCCTATTTAATTCTCGCGATGATTCCATGAGGTTCTAGGATTAGTTCCATCTCACAGGTGAAGACACGTAGGTTCAGGGAGTTAATTAACACGCCCCAAACCGCGTGGAGCCCAGCTGTGGGCCTCTGAAACCCGTGCTAGTCCCGTTTGAACCTATGAATAACCCTGAGGGTTAAGAACAAAGAGCATCTCTGTTCCCTGGCAGAAGGGCAGAAAAATAGATGGTTAAACAGCGGATTTCAGTGTGAGAAGAGTCAGAGTTTTAATTCTGGCTCTGCCATTCACGAGCTGTATGAATTCAGGCAATGTGTTCAACTTCTTCAGGACCTAGACCGTCTTCCATTGCCACACTTTAGAGAGAACGTCTAATCTCTCAGAGGCTTCCCTGTCTCTGTCACTGTCATTGTAATCATCATTATCACAGATAACATATTTTAAGTGTTTTCTCACCTTAATTTTTTTCTTGTATCTGCAATTGCCATGCTATTCCTTTAATTTCTTGGATTAAAATGTGGATACAATGTATTACTACTACTACTAATAGTAATCATTTATTTGTGCACTTACTACATGCCAAGGGCTCTTAGTGCATTATCTCAGTCGATCTTCACAACTACTGCATGAGATAAATACTACTGTCATCTATAATTTAGTCATAAACAGAGCTCACCTAGAACTCAACCCTGCGGATTACACTTCCTTCTTTCCACCTACTGCCCTGACCCTCAGCTGTTTTGGGACCTCCAAAAGAGCATGCATGAAAGTGAGTGGCATGGAATTTACCGCAGGAAAGGAACACTCCAGGAGTTTGACACTAAAAATGTTTGGAACTAACCACCAACTTGTGCTACTGAGAACCCTGCTTGCTCAGGGTTGAATATCTGTTTCCTCTCATTCAGCTTCCTTTTGCACAGGGTAGTGCCAATTAATTCTGGGTCTTCTTCCGGTGGTGGGGCGGGGGGGCGGGGGGGCAGGCCGGAAAAACTGTAAGACCAAGTGACTCACCTGAAAAGTCAGGGAGAGTGGTGCCAAGGAGTCCGGACTCTTGTTTTATTGCAAAGTCCAGCCGCTCACTTTGCTTTTTAACAACCTTAAGTGGCATTGAGTAAAAGATGCTATAAAGGACAAACATTTTTGGAGTGATAATACTCTCCTATTACACGACATAATTTTCTCCATATTTGTTATTTTTTTCTGATCGCAAATTTAATACATCCTATTGGAAAGCCATAGAAAGTGCCCAGATAGCTGAGCTGTTTCGTAGGTTACAGTCTAGATTTCGTTTCAATTTAAATTATTCTCTTCCTATGCCTATACACTCTTGCCCCACTTTTAAAGACCCGGAGTCCAAGGTAGGAGAGACCACAAGCATCCCAGAGCGCAGCCGCTCAAATTCACTCCCCTCCAGCTCGGTCCAAACATCTCCCCTCCCCCTTAGTCTGGTCGCTCACCATTGGTCATTACCATGACAACCAGCAGCTGCCGGGGCAGGCAGCTTCTGCTGCAGCAGGGGTGGGGCGGTGGGGGAGGGGGCAGGAGAGGGGGAGCCAGAGGAGGTGTCTGCTGCAAGTTCCTGGCTGCTTCTGAGCTCACCCCATCCTCCGAGAGGGAGGAGGCCAAGTGGTGGTTCTGGTACTGCTGCCGCCTCGACTGCCGATACTCTAGTCGGGCTGGAAGGGTGGTTCCTATTCGCGCCGTCGCCAGCCTGAGACTGAGGGAAAAAAATCTCAGCAGCAGCTGCTGATGTTGGGTTCGGAGGCTGCATCCGACTCGGTCACAAGGAAAATGGATTCAGTTTGCATCTCTCCCTCCTTTCAACAGCTTTTCCCGGTCTCAGCAAGGTAAGTGGGAGGCAGTGGAGCTATCTTCTTGGTTTAGCGTGCTATTTAATGACCCGTGTGTACATTTGTGGCCTGCACTTGAACAATGACCCTCTCAGAATAGGAGAGGAAGACGTGGAGACAGAGATGGGGATGGAGATGGTAACCTAGAGGAAGGTTACCAGGAAGAGAGAAGTAAGAAGGCATTCGCTCCCGTTTAAAAAAAAAAAATGGTGTTCTGATTTTATCGTGAACGGGCTTTGAATGCAGAGTGAGCCACTTGGTTCCTTTCCTTCCAAGCTTAGCAACAGAATCAGAGGGTGGAAAAAGAGCCAAAAAGAAATGGGTATTTTGAAAGGAATCATTTCATTTACAGCTCCCACTTATAGGACTGGGCCTTCCTCAGAAACACCTTCGGTGCCTCATAAGCGTCCCTGCCTAATTATAAGGTGGCTTATTTCCTTTATTGCTTAGGAAAGGCGGCCCTAGAAATTTAGCGTTCTCTTCCTTATTCTAATGTACTCTTGTGGAGAAACCATTTGCTGGATACAGTTTCATTTTTCGTACATAGATTTGATTGTGAATAGACAAAAGTATACTCTCTGGATATGCATATCATATATACACATGCTACTTAGCATTTATAGTGCCTTTATGAAACATATTTATATGCAGAACGTTCTTTGCAATCATTTTTATGGGTTACAAATGCCCTTGCATGCTTGGAGGTAATTGCTTATTTTTGAAACTATGCTTCTGGTTTGTAATATTATTCATTGGCTTCATTTGGATTAATGTGAGATTTATTCTTGTTATTGCCCCTTAGTTTTGTTGTGACCAGTTAGGGCAGATGCCTATCATTTATCCTGTATCATAGCCCTTGATGCGAATTTATAGCCTGCCTCTTTTCCTTATTTTTAATTAGGGTTGTGGGGGTTGATTTGAGAGCCCTGACTTGACAATGATCGGAAAGGGAGGTGGCTTGTGGTATCATTTTGTGAACAGCATCTTGCCAAATGATTGTTGAAACAAATCAGCTTTCTTGAAATCCTACCCCAACCCTCTCACGTTTGTGCCTTGTGTCCCAGAAAGCACAGACGAGCTGGACGGTGAAATGCATTCATTTTATTTCATAGTGCTGCTATTTGCTGTTCATTCCTTCAGCATCCAGGCACCATTTTAGAGTTCTCCCAAATGTTCCATTATGGATTTACTTCTTTAGGTGGTCAGGTAGGAAAGTGGGGTCGTTTTGAAAAGTCCAGGTGTTTTCCTAAGTACCCCATTTCCAAATTAGCCTGCTTATACAATGAAATGAAATAAGAACGGGTAAAGCTCAGCACAAGAATGTGTGGCTTGCAGCCCAAAAGGGGGAGGCGGGTATATTGTAGTTTACAAATGCTTACTGGGGTCTACTTGACCTTTTATTATGTCAAGGCTTTGAGGCAGCTCGGGGGACTCAAGATTCCTGAGATGAATAGGGTGCAGGGCTCCATTGCCACCCAGGGTAATGGATGTCATTGAATTAAAGCCAGAAAAATCCTTGCAGGTAAAAGTGTGTTAGTAATATTATATTCATCATCTGGACTAATTTTATCCATCGATGTCATCTCTAATACTATCATTGTCAGGACAAACATTTTTTACAGTGTAAAATATCAGTATTTTTGGTTTTAATCTTTCATTTTATTTTACCCATGGCCGCCCTTCATTTAAAAATTTTATGTGAATTTGAATCAGGTTTATAGTTTAATTTCTCTGAGAATAAATGTCTTATTTGGTTTATAAATGGGAAGGTTCTTCAGCGGCTTAATGGGAAGAATGCATTTAATATGCTTACGACATATCATATCATATAGATTCACAACTCTGTAAAGTCATGGTACCCTGCGTCTACTTGTAACAGCTAACGTAAAGTTGAGCAAAGGAAGTTACTGGGCTTCCATGTCATATCAAAATTTCAACACACTACATCCTGAATCTTCTGATAACTTCTGACCTCCAAAAATTACAGTTTCAGTATTCACCAGTGCCATAAGCTTTAAAGAATTAAGACATGTTATAGTTGACTCTGTTCTATGCTTTGGTTTTATTTCCTTTGTGTCGACTTTTCGTTGGGACGTGGTTTTAGAGGGGAAGTTGGCGCAATCTGAGCAGAGGCAAATCACTGTAAGCCCCGGATATGGAACGGGAGGTCGTACGCCTCGGTTGAGTGGTCAGACCCTAATGAGAATACAGGTCTCGGTTTTGGCCCCACAACTTGAGGTGATTACGTGGCCTTCACAGAGGAACCACAGAAGAGTGAAGTATGTTTAAAGGGATACAAGGTGAACTCTAATTTAAGAAATGGTAAGAGGACTAGGATAATTTCATTTGGAGAAAACTGAGAAATGACAATTATTTGCTTCAGAAGAGATGAGGATTTGTACATAGGGCATTGCTTCTTGCCAATTTTTTGAAACCTAAAATATGGTCAATGGGATTCAACTCCATTAGGAAGGATGAAGATTATAAATATAAAACGTAGAACTTCCTGATAGCAAATCTGAGTTGTCACCTGGGTAACCAGATAAGGCAGTTTATTCTTTTCCATCAACGCCTCCATAAGTATGTTCTAGACATGGATTTATTGGGGATAGACTAGATTCTGTCTCAAAACCTTCCCTTTTTCTAAAGTAAACTGTCCGTTTAATTAAGAGTATGTTTCAGTTGCTTAATACCAGCTACTTCTAGACCTATAACAGCAAAACTCCATTTTGTGATAGACTTTTAAATTACAGAATTGGGGCATTTTTAAAGAAATATAGTTGGTCATCTGCATGGAGAAATTTACATGTCATCTTGTCAGGATGCAGGGAACCGAAATTGGGCAATTCACAAGAGCCCTTTCTCAGAAACTCCGTGGAATGGGATGCCATATTAAAATTATTCCCTTCTCTAGGGCTAATCTTGAAAAATGAAATGTGGTTTCGTGGGGTCTAGATACAAAATAATTCAAGAGCCAGTAATTCAAAAGAAAAAAGAAAATATTTGAAGGCACATTCAAGTTATTGTTTAAATGTGCTGTTTAACAGCAAATTAATTTTATTAAATATCTTTTCCTCAAGCACTATCTTGAAAATGCCATTCTTGTTGACATAGTGAATATTTTGACTGGTATTTAAACTTCGGTAAAACTTGTGTTAATTGGAATAAAACACATTATCTAATTTCTCACTTTATGATAGGATGTTTTTTATTTCTTCAAGTGACCTCAAAACATATTTCAGGTTCTGTTTTTAGAGATTTTATTTATTTATTTTTAGAGAGAGGGAGTGAGAGGAGGAAAAAGGAGAGAAACATTGATGTGAGAGAGGAACATTGATCAGTTGCCTCTCCTATGCACCCCGACCTGGGACCAAACCTGCACTGTGCCCAGACATGTACCCAGACCCAGAATCCACCTGGTGACCTTTTGCTTTGTGGTAGGACACCCAACCAATACCAGTCAGGGCAAAACATATTTCCTTTCTATGTACATGCCTCAAGTCTCCATCAGGGTGACTTAGAAGGTATCTGGAGAGACAAAATGGCTTTCTTCATTTCTCATAGGTTCATCAAAAGATTCATGCTTCTTCCCCCATAGTTGGAGCCTAAAAGAAAACTACATTCACCATGGAAGTTTCAACGTAAATAACTCGACAGTCGGTTTTTACTGAAATAAATACACTGGATTTATACTTGGTATTATTCTGGGAGGTCACTTACCATTCCTCCTGTTTCCACAGCCCAGCTGTTAGGCTTCCAACTTAAAATGTGTTTTCCAATGAGACAAATTAATCAATTGGAAAACAACTATTTGTATACCTCTTACATGCATTACATTCGTGGAGGATGTAAAATGTACACACGTGAAAGAGTTAATGACAAAAATAACATACCTTATATCAGTCATCACGCCTTATATTAATATAATCTTTTGTAGTTCTCATTTTGCATTGTTTGGTCTTTTACTTACATCCCTACAAATGCTACCACTGTAATTGTTTTAAATAAGGGGAAACAGTCTCAGAGAGGTTAGACTTGCTCAGGTTTGAGTTGGATAAATGCTCTAAGTGGCATGGGCTCTAACTCTCATGAGCCCAAGTCTGCCACATTAGAAAATTTAACAAATGATCTTGCCAATTTGAATTTTAAAATATCAAATATAGTAAATCTGCATTATGTTTGGCTCATTTTTATTTATATTTTTTTAAATCCTTACCCAAGGACATTTTTTTGTTTCATTGATTTTGATAGAGAGACAGAGAGGGAAACATTAATGTGAGAGAGAAACATCGATGGCCTTCTCACACGCACCCCAGCCAGGGATGGAACCCACAACCTGGATATGTGCCCTGACCAGGAGTCAAACGTGCAACCTTTCGGTCCCCAGGCAATGCTCCAACCAACTGAGCCACAATGGCTAGGGCTTTATTTGGATTTTTAGTTGAATATTTCAGATGCCATGATTTCTTTTTTTGGTGATATTGAATTGGCTCAATAGACTAAGCTTATGTTTAGGGTTTCAGGCCAAAAAAAGGTACACACAAAAATTATTTTGGAGAAAATTTGGGATTCCTGATATTTCAGAGAAGCATAGAAGAATTTGTCTAGGGAAAAAATTAGAACTTTGTTGGACTGATGTGTACTTATTTTATGACTAAGTATTATTTTATTTTCAATGAGAAATTAGGAGGTAACAATTTTATTTGGTGCTTTGTACCTTGGAAAAAACTTAGCTTTACCTCCATTTATATATCCTAAACATCTCACCACCTACATGTTCTTAAAAATAAAAATGACATTAAATAATAAATAAATGTACATCACTTCAACGACTTCCTGATATTTTCCCTGGACAAATACTTTTACACTTTTCCGAAATATCCAAAGTCAAGTAATAATCTAACTTTCTTCAAAATAATCTAACTTTTGGTGTCTCCCTTTCTTTGCAAATGGCCTAGCACATACTTAGTGTGACTGTTTGGTGATTCATCGCTGGCCAAAGAGCAAATGGTGCCACCTGAACTGTCATCTCACGTTCATTAGCTTGCAGTCCGAGCGAGATCTGTCGCATGAGAGACATTCTGCTTTGAATCAATATTCACCAGTACAGTTCAAGGTTGTCTTTTAAAGGCTTTTGTTCACATGTAAAAAAAAATACATGCTTATTGTGAGGAAAAAAAAGAGATAATACAGAAATGTTTAATAAAGAAAATCACCCATAAGCCTACCATGAAGAAATAATTCTTCGTAGCATTTTGGAATATTTCCTTCTAGGGTTTTTTCCCCCTGTATGACACACAGTATAAACACACTCAGGCATACAATTTCATCAGTGGGCCATATCTAAGCATTGTTTGATAGTTCTTTTACTGTGTTAATGACATATGTCTCTACTAAATTTTTAATCTCTGTGTGCATTTTTTTGATGATCCAAGATGTTTTCTGTTTTCCCCACTTGGGGCTCTTTGCACTTTCCTTTAAATACTTATTACTGATTTACAGCAGCTATGAGTCAAGCATTATTTTCAGGAAATAAGAGATCTGTTGCCCAGACTTGCCACTATCTCTCACAATGGGCATTAAATGAACCTCTGTCATCTCTTGTCTGCTGATAAAGAATGAGTTTTAAGCCCTGACAGTCAGTGAAATCCCCATTTGAATCCCTAGGAAATTTCACCAGGTGCATGCATTAACAGCAGTTAAGAAACAAAAACAAATCTTTTTCAGATTCACGTTACTTTCCCCCAGTATGGTGGTGGCACCCTGCAGTCTTAACCTCTGTGACCAACTCAAGTACTTTATGAAAAAACATGTAAGTGACACACATTAGCTGTCACCTGACTTCTCAGACTAAACTAAGATATATTTTTGGCATGTATATTCCTTAAATCAGCATATATTTTTTTATTTTTTATACTTTATATTTTTTATTAAAGTATAGTTGACATATAATATTATATTAGCTTCAGGTATATAAAATAGTGATTCTACATTCATATACCTTATGATGTGATTACCACAATGAGTCTATTATCCATCTGTCACCAGACGCAATTATTATGATATGACTGACTTTATTGTCTATGCTGTACATTTCGTCTCCCTGACTTATTTATGTTAAAACTGGGAGTTTGTACTGTTATCTCCTTTCATCTTTTTTATCCATTCCTTCCACCCTCTCCCGTCAACCATTGGTCTGTTCTCTGTATTGATGAGTCTGTTTCTGTTTGTTTTTAATATGCATGAAGGTTTTAAATGAAAACCCACTCATAGACTCTTCATCTTTTACCATATGAATAGTTGGATCCTTCTTATAATTTACGTTTGAGCTTTAATGTGACTCCTTGTAGAGGTTCATATATATTACTCTCTGTACACTCTTTCCCTCATAGCATTTATCAAAGTTGTAATTATAGAGCTATTTATTCGCTTACTGGGTTTTCCCTACCCTTCGCTGGATTATAAGCTCTCTGAGGACAGAAAATGAAACTGTTAAGAGAAAGTGACTTGGCACAACATATAATGGGCTCCGTAAATACTGGTTGAGTGAATGAATGAATGGGTTGTCACCTGGAACACCTCTGGTTTAAGATTGTTGAAGAGCATTTCACTAGTAGTTCTTTGCACTGTTTTTATTCTTTTATTTTTGCTGTAAGGATAAAATGGATTTTGTATTTACATATGTGATATTCTCAAGATTTTAAATTCTGATAAAAGAAAACCCAATTTTAGAAAACCAAATTTTTAAACATAACACATCATAGCACTCAAAAACCCATCATTAAAAATTGTTCACTACGTGCTAGGACATAAATAAGAAAAGCCGTGGCTGTTTCTTTTCCTCCCTTGTGGTTCTTTTTATTCTGTTTCAGAAGGAATTGCAAGTCAGGGATAATGACACTGTGAAGGGAATGCCTTTGGTTTCAGTGTACGTAATTTATTAAAATAAATTAGTAATTAATCAACATTAGCGTCAAACTACATGATACATACTCATAGCTATGATGCTATTCTAGAAATCCACCCTAATACATTCACTAATTATAAGCAAATCATTTCTTAATATCTGTATCCAAAAAATCAGGATGAAACAGAAATGGTGGTAATAATCTCACTCAACAGGGAAATCAAGGCAGCATCTTGCTTTCACGAAAGTTTTGAAATCAAATATAAAATGAGTGATTTTGAAGAGTGAGGTATGCTTGGCAAATCTAGAGAAACATCTTCAAACCAACGGGAACAGCCCTCCTGGTGCCTGAAATGCTGATACAGTTCAACTCAAATGTGAGGAAGATTCTCTCTTCCATTCCTTTTTCTGGCATCTGTGTCAAGATCATTGACGGCATTGCTTGAAATTCTGGAGTCCAAGTGCAATTATAATCTACACAGAAAATGAAGTCTAAGTTTAGCTGATCCTATCTAGTCAGAAAACAATTCATTGGTCTTATTTTCCAGAAGGATATTTTGCTGAGATCATTGTGAATCTTGAAAAAGCCTTGCCAGCATGGGCTTAAGAAAAAAGGCTGGTATTTTCGTCATGCCTTCTGTTCCAGACTGGAAGTTTTCCCCGGGAAAATGCTATCCATTATAACCACAATGAAAATGTAAAACCAAGTGAATGTTTCTCACCCACATTTCTTATCTGGCTCTTTCTTGTGCAGCATTTCATGGAGAGAGGTACCTTCCAAAAATCAGCTAAGCTCTTACTCTCTGGTCATCACTGATCCATATTTAAGTCCCATAAACTGTTCATAGGTTAGATATACCTGCTTTGCACACATATTTGAAAGCAAAAATCGTTTTTTTCAATACAAGAATACTGATGGAAACAACCAGAGAGAATATTTTAAATATGTACCATTCTGTAAAATTTAGGATATAGTGTCATTCTACCAAGAAAACATAAAAGAATAACAAGATAATTGACAATGTTTTTATGTAACAATAACCAGTCTGGAAAGTTTACATTGAAAATCAGCACTGAATTCACAAGATTCTAATTCTGCCAGTTGGCACTGTCAAGACAGAGAGAAGGACTTAGGTGTTTTAAAGACATTGTAGCCCTGGTGGTGTGGCTCAGTGGTTGAGTGCTGGCCTGAGAATCAAAGGGTCACCTGTTCCATTCCTGGTGTAGGGCACAGGTCTGGGTTGCAGGCCAGGTCCCCAGTAGGGGGCGCATGAGAGGCAACCAACCACACATTGATGTTTCTCTCCTTCTCTTTCTCCCCCTCCCTAAAAAAAATAAAATAAAATCTTTAAAAAATAAAATAAAGATGTTATAGATCCCATGTTGCTTTCTTGTGACTTTCCTAGGTGATGCAGATTATGAATATGGGTACTGGGAATCCCTGGGGTTCTCCATCATCTGTTCCGCCCCAGTTACCTAGACCCAGAGGAAGGAATTACCCCTACTCCATTGCCTCAGTTTTTTATCCCTTGTGTCTCTTAAGGAGGAATTAAGTGGTAGTTAATTAACCATAAAATGAATTTTGAGTTTTAGAAAACATATGCAATTTTTTTGCTGTACTAAGGAAAACATTTGAATGATAACTTATTTTTATTTTTAAAGCACTTCTTTTAATAAAAGCACCTGCAAAATTTAGAATTGATAGTATTTTGAGCCAGGTGCCTTTAACATTAGTAATCATTAAAAATAAACCCTAATTTTTTAAAAATAATGTAACAAGAAACCCTTACTTCTAGTCAGTTTTGCATAAAAGGAACCTTTAGCCATCTTGCTCTCTTTTTAGTAAGAGTGTCCATATTTTTAGGACTGTTTTTTACAGTGCTACACTCTGAAACAAGAGAAAGGAAAATATCAGCTGGCAACAGGGAAATTGATTCTTCCACCACTGTGCGACCTTCAGGTTTTTATCCTCCATGGAGCCCGGTCTCTAAACGCATGCTTACACATGCCCAATTCATTCTGATGCTCCTATCTGGATGAGTTTGACTCATACTTTCCAGTCTCTCCTGACTGTGGCATATGATTTTACATTTTTCTTCTTCCATTCTATGTATGGTTTTTGAAGTCACACCTAAATGGTATAGCCAAGGTCCTGGAGGGTAGCAAACAGATAGGATTAATATTTCTAGTCGGCCACTGGTCATTTGCTTACTGAACTTTCACAAACATCGTATAGTTTGAAAACATTGACGGTTCACATTTATTTTATATAATCCTCTTGCTTTGAAACATCGACCTTTGGCTGCATAGTGAACAGTAATCTAAGCAGCATCGATCTGTTCTCAGCTCACATGGTATTATATCACTTAACCACCTTCTTGATGTCCTCAAATGCTGTTTGACTAACACAGGGATCTTTGTGACAGAGAGTAGCTGATGAAATAGAAGAAAAACATTTTGTTCAGGAGACAGTAAATTTGCGAAACAGCATTCTCTCCCTTGGGTCAATCTGAAAAAAATTTCAGACTTGATGCTGACTCATGTCTATTATTTACAAGAATTGAGGATATCCATAGTTTCAGATTTTCTCCATAATTCAAGTAGAGCAATTTATTCCAACAACGAATGAAATAGCTTTGACCTTAAAAACAAGGCTCTCTGACTTGCTGCTGTGACTATAACACATGTAAAAAGAAGAAAACAGAATGGCTTGCTTTTTTCCTAAGTTATCCAGGAAAAGAGCAAAAAGAGCTAAATTCTTTGAAGCACCTGTCACGTATCTGTTGTACTGTTTTCATCCGTGTCCATTTTTTGGAATTCTAACAACAGAAGCACTGTTCTTCCCACATTGCAGGAAAAAGGTAAAACTCACGTTAAGTTTTCCAGCCAAAGCCATTCAGTTAGGGAGCATTGCCGGCATTGAAGTCAGGGCTGATTATGTAGCACAGTGGTTAAAATCTGAAACTCTGTGGACTGGACCCGTCTCATGTCTATGTGTTTGCAAACAACAATATATATGCCTCTGGCACAGTATTTAAAAAAAACATTTTTATTCAAAAATTTTATAATTGTGACATTTCAAAAACCATCTGAATTATCTGTCTCAGAAAACAAGAAGACCCGGCATCTACAGGCCCATGTGTCCTCATGGGAAACACATCTGGAGGTTGTAATGGATATCCCTCTGGATGGGCGTTGTGCTCTTCCTCGGTGCATCCTTGACCCCCAACTCTCCTGCCCCCTCATTTGATTGGCATTAACTCTTGGGCCCTTGAGACAGTTGGGGTTTTGACCCCTTTGTATCCTGTTTTCATTCCACTGCACCATGTTATTTACCAGTTAAGCACGGTTTTTGTTCTTCATGGAAACATTCGTGTTTCATTAACAGGGAAGCTGAAAATGAATGTAAAGAATAACCCCGGATGTAAGCCTTTGATAAAAACGAACTATCTGTATGAAATTTATGACTGCTGATCTGCTTTGGCAGTCATCACAGTGACGCTGTTTGACAGTTTGCTTCAGATGTTTCCTCCTGTACCCCATCAATTATTTGTTCTATCTCTTTTATAATTAGCAAGCTAAGGCATTTTTCACAACAGTTAATGTGTTTAATACTTTATTTTACAAGTTACGAAGAACTTTTGAAATCCAACAAACATATAGATACACTAGATTTATTTTATTATATTACATTATGTCCTATTATTACATAAGGTTTATTTTATTATATTACATTATGTTCTATTATTTATAAGTATCCTCAGGGTAAAGTTCAGAGTCTACCCATAGTCAACATCATTTAACTACTAAGTGTAAAGTATAGAACTCAAACCCAGATTTCTTTACTTTAGATTTTTTAAAATAAGATGCTGGCCCAAACAACCACAGGATCCATCAGTGATGTGAATCAGAGCCAAAGAATTATGACATGGTCTGACCGGGCCTATAAGTCTTAATGCAGGCACTAAGGTGACTATTTTGGTTATCCTCGCCAAGTCCTTGCTTTCACATACAACTAATGGGTATGTGAAAACCAAAAGCTTTGGCAGGGGGGTTATGGATAAATACTGTATCATTATCATCATTACCAATTCCATAAAAACCTAATTGAAGTTCCTCAGAATAGAAGGCATTCATAGGCTCCGATTATTAGCCCTACTCCCTGTCCAAAAGGAGCTTCTGTTTTTAAAAGGACCGAATTTAATTGGAATATGACCACATTTAACACTTACATGGAATACATAAATAGTAGCACCACAGTTCCCATCAGAAGTCTTTCTTTTTGAGAATTCACCACTGTGAATTGTGTTATATTGTTCTGGCTGGTGGAGCTACACTGCTAATGTGCATATTGAGGAGAATGGATCTGAATCCGTATTCAGTTCTTTCTTTCTCTGCCTAAGTCATGTCTTGCAGTTGAGGAGCCAAATACAGTAAGTTTACATTAGTAAATAAGAGATTATTGAGGCATACCAATCTAATTTTTGGACTAAATTCAGCTTAAAATATCTCAGGAAAAATTTTTAAAACACCTTGGACATTATATATTAGTTGTTGCTGTGTTGTTTTTATTTTCCTATGCTGCCTAGGTGCCAGGCCTGGCGCTAAAACCCTCGCATACCTGCACCAACACACTTTTTAGAAGGCAGTAGTTATACCTATTTGATGCATAGCTAAATAAGGGTTACTTAGGTAAAGCAATTTAATTCTTGCTCAAGAGTATCTAACTAATAACTGGTAGAACCAGATGTCTGTCTGACTCCAAAACCACTCTTAGCTAATGAGCTACGCCTCTTTACTGTTGTGATGGAAATTTGATTGTGCTCCTGAAAATTAAAGTTAATGAAGAGAAAGGCACATATATATATTTAAGGTTATTATTGTCAGATATTAGTCAAGACTCCATACTTGCTAAGTGAAGGACAGCAACACTCGGCAGCTAAAGTTGACGTTCAAGAACAAAGTCCACATACCCACAGCTTCCTCAGTGAGGAAAGAAACAAGGAACCAAATGAATCCTAGTCCTAAAATAAGGCATTTGAAGATTTTGTGTTTAAATAACTAGTAAGAGATCATGCGTGAGTTATGTGTATTTGTATAGTACAATGCAGGATTTTATTTATTTTTAAAATTATTTTATTGTTGTTCAATTACAGTTGTCTGCATTTCGCGCCGCCCCCCCCCCCACCCCAGCCATCCCCACCTCCCTCCCCGCCTTGGTTTTGTCCATGTGTCCTTTATAGTGGTTCCTGAAAGGATTTAATTTTTAAAACAGACATTTAAATAGGAATTAAATATATTTTAATAAAAGAAAATTACCTAGTTTCCCTTCCTACTTTTTTTTTCAAGCAATAGAAAAGCAAGAAAACATTTTGTGCTGTGTTTTTAACAATTCTTAAACTACACACATTTTCTTCATGTCTGGAGAGATTTGGAGAGTAGTTTTACCAGAATTCTGTCTCTGGAAAATATTCCCAACTGCAGAGTAGAGTGAGCAGCACCAATCCCAGAGTCAATGTCATGAATAATACCATTTCTGTGTACTTGCAGCTTCCACGGTGCTAAATTCAGGGCAACTTAAAGAATTTATTGTTTAAATCTTTTGCTTTTAGTGAAGAGCAGGAATTTAGACAAGAATAGGTTTTGGTGAGAAAAGGTTGAAACCTTGATTTGTTTTTCTCTGGGTACAAGTCAGCTATACATGAAACATTCATTGTGGCCTACCCCAACTTTGGGGTACAGGGAAGCCCTTTAACAGTATGTTGTAGAAAAAGGTTCAGTGACATAGAGGAGTATGTAAAATGTGCCTTTTAAGTTACATAAAAAAAGGCCAGAAGTCAAAAGATGTAATTTAATGCCAATTGTGTAAAGGGAAAAAAATTACACAAACGTATGTCCACTTTTTTGAAGGACCAAAACAGGGTAATTCAAAATATTAACAGGAGTAATTAATTCTGGATGGTAAGTTTATCAGAAATTTCTTCATTGAGTTTTTGATATTTTTCAAATTCACTAAAATGCATTTTCCTTATTTCATTAGCAAAATGTGGTGAATATTTTTAAAGTGTTTGCCATCAAAATTTTGAAATCATCTACCAACCCAAATATTTAACTATTTAGAGTGACAGTTTGGAGCTTCTAAGAGGTGCAAGTTTTGCTCTCTCTGTGTCAGATGTTCCAAATGGGTTCCCGTAGACACCCACAGTGTTCCTGAGGAGCCAGGGGGAGAAAGAGAAAGCCGGGAAGGTGGGACCCAGGCTCTCTGTACACAACACCCATTGGATGTCCTAAAGTTTTCGGAGAAAGGTCTTGTCACACAATTGGCTGAAGCCCAATGATATAATTCATATCATTAATAGTTTATGTGCCAAAATATCTAATTTCTTAAAAAGCTAAAATTTTCACCTTTCACGTGGATATTCATCGTCTTACTTTTATCAGCCTCTAGTGGTTTCAGTTCCCAGTACTTATTAGGATCAGGGTTAATAATACAAAACTCCAGGCTTACCTCCATGTGATTCAGTCATAATTCACTTTTACCGAAGACCTCAACAAAAGGATAATTAGAGGAGAGCAAAAATCCACACACATTATTCAAAATTCTGACTCCCCTTTTAGATGTAGACCCAGTTATCCCGTCATGAAGGACCTGAACTCCTGCCATCAGGGTATGGTCTTATTTTAGCTAAATTACGTGTGTCCTTTACTGAAGAAATAAAAACAAAATGGGAATGATTTTTAGTGACTATTTCCTCTTACTGTATATTAAACATTTTGTTTTTTTATTTTTTTAAATATTTTATTTATTTTTAGAGAGAGGGGAAGGGAAGGAGAAAGAGAGGGAGAGAAACACCAATGTGTGGTTGCCTCTTAGGTGCCCCGCCACGGGGACCTGTCCCACAACCCAGGCATGTGCCCTGACTGGGAATCGAACCAACGACCCTTCGGTTCACAGGCCAGCACTCAGTCCACTGAGCTATAGCCCCCAGGCCATTAGATTGTATATTTTAATACTCCGTGACAAAACCCATCTCAATTGATAAATCTTAAGATGACTCGAATATCTTTATTTCTTATGTGAATTACTAACCAAAGGTCATCTTTTTTTCTCCATGACATCACCTGGTGATCTTGTTTGATTAGACACTATAGAGATATATTTTAACTTTCAAATTAAAAGAGACGTGTAATTTATTCTTCAGGCCAAATGCAAATGATGAATATTCTCTGCATATGTGATTCTGATTTTAACACAGAGAAAAATGGAGTTTAGAAGTAATTCTAACACCTACAGTGTGTTTTTCTAAGTTAGGTGTGTGTGGAGGCGTGGAAAGTGGGAAACAAAGGGACGGTAAACAGCAGCATTTAGACACTGAAATTAGGCCAAGAGAAAGAGAGGCCTTTCTCAGAGAACATGAGGACATTTGCAAGTTGGGTATCAAACATGTGAAAATCTGTACCAGAAAGCTTGGTTAGGAACATCAGACAAGGAATATAAATGAAGAAAAACAGTAAATTCACAAAGATCGGGTTTATTTGCCTGAAAGTGTGTGTGGGGGGGAGGGCATTGTAACCCACCTCACTTTTAAGTTAAGAAAAGAATGTCACCAGTGACACCGAGTCAAGCCGCAAGTGACCTCCTTTTTCAGAGAAGCGTAATGCGGATTTAAAAAATAAAACGAAGCCACACAAACAGTTCGCTTTGCAGCACAACTAGTTTGCTGTGCTCTGAATTTCACTTACTTGAGTCTGTATCACTCGGGATGTGTCAGGAAACACCATCAGATGAAGTAAGAAATGACTGTTAAGTTTGAAGAAGAAATTACACATGGCTGTCTAAAGTCCCCCCCCCCACCCCCAACCCTCCCTAGTATGTGAATCTAATGAGACCATGTGCCCGGGAAGTATTGGAAGACGTGTTAGAGACATTGATTCCAGCAACAGTCAAGGGACTCTTTCATTATTGTTTTTATTCTGCATCTAATACATGAAAAGGAACTCAGAAAGTGAGGAAAAATATAAATCCGGAGGGAAAAAGGTCACTGAGTGTTTAATGAGAGTATTGATCCTGGTTCCCCGTCTCTGAGCTCTGATTAGCAGTAGTACTCAGTACTCCAGCCTCAGTGCTAAATCACCTGTAATTCTGCGCTGGCCGGTGTGCCTCGGCGGTTGGAGCGTCCCCCGTATGGAAAGGTTGCCAGTCTGTTCATGGTCAGGGCATGTACGTTGGTTGTGAGTCCATCCCCTGTGAGGCTGTGGGCGTGTGTGGCCTCCAGTCCAGACAGTTATGATCCCCGGTCCCTGTGTGGATCTCTGCTCGGGGTGTGAACAAAGGCAACCAAATGATGCTTCTGTTGCATCGATGTTTCTCCCTCTCCCTTCCTCTCTCTCTTCCTCTCTCTCTCTCTCTCTAAAATTAAAAAAAATGTCCTCAGGTGAGGATAACAATAATAATAATCAGTAATTCTTTCTCACTGTAGTCAAATGCCCCTGAGGCAAGAAACCTTTAAAACCCTGGTAAATCTTTTAAACTATTTTTTTTTTAAGTAAAAAGGCAGTCTTGAGCTATGTTACCTCCAAGAAGGACCCTTTCAACTATAAATGTGTTTATGACTTTGTGGTTCTCCATCACATTTTCTGGCAGTCAAGTGTTACAATACATGCTTCCCAAGGTAGTAAAGCTCTTTGTCACTTTTCTCTTTCACTGTGTCTAAGTGTGCATGTGTGTGTGTGAGAGAGAGACATAGAAAGAGAGAATGTTGCCATTCAGTTTCTCAAAAGGTCATTAAATCCAAGCCATACATCCAAAAAGCCATATCATACGGTATACTGCTGAGCTAATTAGTCCAATGCATAAACTATTGAGTCTCTCTTTTCTTGACTTCAGCCCAGATCCATAAGTGCTGATGTTCAAGTACAATACAAGGTGAATGATTGATTGACAGAGATATTGTGGAGAGGTTTTCTGGCTAATTTAAGGGGTCATATTTGATTATTTTTAAGGACTCTTTCCACTCAACATTATGAGTGTGCGGTAAGTAGACCCCCAAGGCAGGAACATTCTCTGCCCTGTGAAATATTTGCTCTTGCACATTCAGAAAATCACTTTCTAGATTTCTCTTTTCAGAGACCATGTTGGAAGCCAGCTTGCCATATGTGTAATGTTTTAATCCGAGTATAAATATAGCTCTGCTTGAAAGAAGGGAAAAAAAAGAAGGGACACAGGGTTTTTTTCTTTGTTCCCTCCCATTTCTCAGGACACCTTTTGCTGTTGTACGTTGAGTCAGTAGAATTCTCATAAAATCAGAGAATCCTTTGACTTTTAACAGATATTCTTTGTCCACAGGCTCTGTCTTGGTACCAAGTTCACATCTTCCAACTGCAGTTTTTTTACAGGGTGACCTAGTGTGACACAGTGTGAAAGCACAGAACTGACATTCCAAAATGCTGGGTTTTAATGCAAATTAAAATAATGATGAACCATCAGTGTATGCAGGAGATGAACACCCGAGGACTTAGATAAGCTACATGAAAACCAGCAAAGCTGTCCTGCCAAGTTTAAAGCTGTAACGGAGGAAAGCCACAAAAATCTGGTCAAGCAGACCAAAGTGATTGCATCACCACCATCCATAGGAAGAGAACCAAGCTTCCTTGATGACCCGTCTACTAATAATTATGCAAATTAGTGTTGGGGTCATTTCTCTTTGGGAAAATATGCCCTATTGTTTTACGTTCCTGGCTCTTTTTTTTTTAATTTACAAAATGAATTCTGATAAACCATTATTGTCATTTATTAGTATTTATTCAGTATGTACTTATAATGTTATCCTCCTTAGTCATTCTAGTTATTTTTTTAATGTACCTATTACGAGCATGAATCGCACTTCCCATAAATTATAGAATAGTGGCAGAGTTTCATTTTTCACTTTTGCTTAATTTTATTCAGTGTCCTTATCATTTATCTGCGTCTTTACTCCAGTACGCCCTGTCCCTCCTGACCCCTTTCAACACCCTTTTTTCTCAACTTGCTGCTGTACGTTTCGTGCCCTGGGTCCCCAGGACGTAAGACAGATCTCTGGCTGGCGGAGTGGTGCGGCGTGCACAGATGTCCCCTTGTCCGAATTCCTTTCATACTTGTGATTGCTACTGCTCTGTTGAGTGCATAATTGTTCTCCTTGTTCCAAATGTTCTCATTTCGTTTCTACAACTGGACTGAAAGTCTCTTGAAGAATTTACAATTCCCCTCCTTCTTCCAGAAGTGGAAGCAAGCCTCTATTTTATGAGTGAATCTTGTATGTCATGTACAGTGATGAAGTGTTCTGCATCTTATCTCATGTAGGCCTGATAACTACTCTTGTTAAATCGGTATTAATGTTCTCAGATGTCATGGGAGGTCACTAAACTCAGAGAGTTTGCCTACTTTCCCGAGGCCACACAGCTGTTCGTGTCAAAGCTGCCTGCCTCTGGGTCTCTAAACGTTTTTCATTTCACCCATTGTCCTAACGGTTGGTAACAGGCACTTAAGCGTGGTCGCTCATGTATTATTTTATTTCATTTCCCACTTTCCCATGCTCTTGCTTTGTGCGCATGGTGGAGGTAATGGTGGAAACATTAAATATAGTCAACTTTTGGTTTTCTGTGTTTAAGTGGTCTTCTCTGTTCCTGCCACGTTTTTCTTCCTCTCTAGGAGTCTTCTCCAGGATATTTTTTTCTATCACCAAGACTGCATTAAACCTCCAAGTGCCCAATTCATTAAACTGCTCCTCTATCCCAGGAACAGTGTTAAATACGTGGCCATGCTCTCTCTCTTCCCTGTGTGGAGGAGAAAAACCCACTTTCTGGTTCCTCTCTTTGAATTTGAGATTCTGCTCTGCCTCTAAATTAAAATATTCTCCCAGCTCTGGAGGCACCAGGCTCCAGAGACAAAAGGCAATGAAGAGGAAGCAGCTATTCCAGACTATATTCCCTGCAGTGCCTCGAGGATGTTGAGAAGCCCGAGTAACCTGACCTCAGCAGGAGACCGCAGAGCAGAGTATTTAGAAAGAAAATGCTGAGTAGGAGAAGGCCCTCCTTCAACTGCGGTAGCTTAGCAGGAAGCAGGACACAGCCTCATAGCTGCCCCCAGATTAACCATGCTTATACAGTTCTTACAGCAGTGCTGGCACATAGAGGGACTATAGGTGTTTATTAACTCCGTGAAGAATTAATACTGGAGCCAGTATGCAGTATTTATCACCAGGAGCATCGCATTGTCCAATACAGTAGCCTGCGTGTTTTGCATGAATCAGGAACAGCGATATAATTTGTCATCTCTTTTCTTGCTGTATAACTGATGAGAACACATTGATTTAGGAGCTCTTTGGAGAATCTGTCACTTTAAAAAATTCTATTTATTATAAAAACAGTTATTAAACGACACTAGAGGGAGAAAGATTCCCTCTACCCCTCATTTAACTCTTCTATTACTGATATTTCCCTCCACCCTGCCTAACACGTCCAGGACGTCACGGTTACAATTAGAATGAACATGAATTTGTGTAGGGCTTCACGCTTCTCACGGTGAAACAGTGTCCCTGTACCTGTGGAGGCCAGAGAGGCACCTGTGGACTCTGAATCCCATCCCCTCGCACCTTCCCAAGGTCTTTTCCCCTGCACTATATTCCCTTTCCCCTGAAACATCCATTGTTTTCTCTTAAGTCAGTTATTGGCATCAGCATATAAATATGCTCTTGTATCTCACATCTTAAAACCTTTCTCTTTTGACCTCAGCATCCCCTTTCATCGGTCCCCCAATTTCACTCTGCCTTCCACACAGCAAGAGTCGTTGAAAAAGCTGTTTCTCCACGCTGTCCGCACCTGCTTGCCCACACTTCCTCCTGAACTCGCTCTGGTTCTGCTTCCATTCCCATCGCCCCACCGAGACTGCGCTTACCCAGTCCCCGAGGACCTCTGCAATGCCAGATTCTAGTTATTTAGTCCTTTTTTTTTTTTTTATCTTGACCTTTTCTTAGCTTGACCTCTCAGATAAGACTGTTGACCAGTCCCTTCTCGCTGTTTTTTCCTTCGTGGTTTCTATTACGGTACACTTATTGATTATCTCCTCTATTTCACTAGCTTGCTCTTCTTCTTTCTTGTGCCTGGTTCCTTTTTTACTTTCTGCTTCTAAGAATTTGGGTCACCAAGGCTCAGTCCTAGACCTCATTAGGCTTTTGTCAATGTTAGAAACGTTCCAACCGGTAGAGAATTTTTGAGTTTACTTGAGCCAAACCGATGACAATCACCAGGAAGCAAAATCTCAATGGACTGAGGAAATGCTCCAGGAAATGAAAGTTTTACCACTGACTTTATTCATCACAATGAAAGGAGTGTACATGAAATTGATTGATGATAGATTAAGGAAGCAAGGGAAAACAAGACCAGGGAAATCTCTGGGTTTGGAAAAAAAGTAACAGGAATAGTTACATACTTTTACACTTGTAGGTATAGGATACAGTTAACATGATAAAAATAACAATGAGGGGGTTTGTGGTCCCTGCTCTGGTGCTTGTGTCCTGAGAGGTCTGGGGGGAGAACAGGACATTACCCTGATGTGCCAAAGCATGTTATCCTAGAAGCAGAAAGACAATGGGCAGGCTCAGTTAAGAGAAAGAGCGACCTTTGGCAGGGAAGAGACCAGCCCAGGACATGACTAGCTGCAAAGACCTCCTTTTACTTAGGAAGTTTTGATTTCAGACCATCCTCTGTGGTGGCTTTAGGTCTCTGAGGCTGTAAGGCCACCATGCAGGCCTCCCCTGAGCTTGTCAGGTTTAGTGTGTGGCCCTTTTTTTGGTACACACTCTAGTTACACTGTCCCCAAGTAATCAGTCTCATGCATTCTCATTTACAAGATGACAACTCTCCATGCTCGACTTCTGGGAAGTCCAGACTCATCCTCAGCCACCTACTTAACATGTCCACTAATGTGTGTCCTAGTCTCTCAGACTTAGTAGGGACAAAGTAGAACTCGTGACACGTGCACACGTCACACTCAATACAACCTCGTCTTTCCCCAGTCTCCATCTTATTCAATGGCATTAACCCTCTAACATTTTTTAGCCAATGCGCCCTTGAATTCTTTCTTTGCCTGATACCCCGCATGCCATCTAGTAGCAATCCTGTTACTTGGACCTCAAAACTCTCTAACTTGGTCCACTTTTCTGTCTCTTCCTCCCTTTCTGGTTAGAGCTGCCGTCTTCCCCTGCCTGTACTACCTCTGTAGCCCCCAGAAGGGCTGTGTGCTTGCCCCCTCTCACAGGAAACTTCTCACAGAAAAATGGAGCAGTGCTTTTAAATATGAGTCAGGTCATACCTTTCACCTCAAAATCGTCTGAGCAAGACAGACTCCTCATCCAAGGTCACACAGCCCTACAAATTGAACTTGCGCCCCTCTGTGTCATCTCCTGCTAGCCTCTTCCTCGTGTGCCCCGCTTTCTGTTCCTCAGACAGTGCCGTATACTGTTCTGTAACTGTTCAGATAAAGACGTAAAACTGAGAAATAATAGACAACGTTTTGATTGCCCCAGTAGTTTTGTGTACTCATGATTGGTCTCCCTGGCATTTTAATCGGAGGAGTCAAATTTCAGGGCCTCATATATTCCCTGAATCTTTGCTGAACTGTTCACATCACTGCATCAGACTCTTTTACCCGAAAATAAAGTCTCTGATGAAAACCTTTTAATAGATAAGTGTGTCCTTCAAAAGTGAAATGACACATGATAGAGTTTATGTGTCAGTTGAAAAATATTTTTTGGCTCATATTGGCACTCATTTCATAGAAAAGGAAACCAGGGTCCAGAGGTTCCATGACTAGGCTGAGGCTGTGATACAGCCGAGATTTCACCCAGGCCACTGACTCCCAGAGCCACTGGGATGCTCTCCCTGACTTGGTTGACTTGTCTCATGACATCTGCCACTTCTCAAAGGTCTTCTCTAGATTTGTATAAATGTTTAAAGACCGAGTTTAATCTTGTGGCTAGAGATGTCTACCAATGCCTATCACTGCTCTGCTCCTTCAATCGAGAAATGATTGTGGGTAATTTGTGTTCTTTGCCCCAGGGGCTGCTTCCATTCCCTTGTCTTTAGGGTTCTACGTTTTTGGTAGTCATATTTCTTGTGAATGGAATGGTGCCCCCTCTGCCTCATGCCTTTTTAATTCACAGGGACTTGTCTTTTTCTCTACAAAAACTGGTTTTCTTAATCAAATAGCATAAATTACAGCATATATGTCAGATTCCACCAGTCTCTTCCTCACGTGATTTACAGTGGCATACGTCAGGATAGAAGCTAAGTATTTATTGAGTGCATATTGTTCACGGACAGCATCCAGCACAGTTACCGAACACTGGAAGCCCTCTGTTATTGTTCCTTTGTCTTGTCTTTTTTTGCCTCCCTCCCCCAGCACTTCTGATGTTTTGCTTGTTGTTGCTCACCTGTGTTAACAGATGGCAAAGTCTAGAATCAGCAGCTACCACATGGGAAGGGAAGAGCGTTGACTGTTTATAGTGATGAGTCCTTTCGGAGGACAAATGTGTGCCACCCTGCACTTCTTTGGTGACTCGATGACAGTTGCTGCCTGTCTACCCTCTTTTCCTCCTCTCACCTGTCCCCAGTTTCCATGGAGTGGAGAAGTGGTCCCGCAGGCAACTGTCTGAGAAAGATTTATTCGATCTTACTTGTAAAGCTTTTTCAATTCGTCGAACAGAAAGAAATATAAATACAATGCATCACGCTGGACAAGTATTTTTTTGTTTAGTGTTTTATAACCATGAGAACTTTTCATGAACAAAGCCTTTCTGAATAGCTCAGAAGGTAAAGCACACAGTAATTCTAATGCTCTAATCTGTGTACG
>VMDR010001808.1:0-110424 GCA_007922815.1 Macrotus californicus
GATGACCTGTGTGGATGAGCGCCGGATATATCCAGCATCCATCTGTATATAATTTTTATAAATTTTACTTATATAATTGATAGAATTTTATATAACTATCTCTTAATATTAAAGTTACAAACAACACTTGGAAAAAAGCATTGTTTTATTAAGCATAGATCTTATATAAGGTTAGGAAAGTCTTCACACAAAGGAGGACCAACCATGTGCTATGTGCACGTTTTCAGCGCGGCACCTCGTACAGCGGGAGTGTCGCGGCGGAAAGAGTGCTCGTACCGAAAGGGTTAATAGCATTTAAAGTGGATGGGGAGGGAGGCAAGCGAAGGAGGAGTGGTGGGGGAAAGGCAGACAACTGTACTTGAACAACAGTTTTAAAGAGAGAGAGAGAAAAGGAAGCAAGGGTCCCCTGGGCAGGGAGCTTCTGGGGAAAAGCCAGTGTGGCTGCCCATCTCACGTTGCTTCAGCTGATCACCCGGAAAGGTGGAGCTGTCCCCGCAAGGGATCTCGCAGGCCCTGGAATGGAGTGGCCTGTAAAGGGTGGTCCCTGCACTTTAGCTGCAGGCTTATTCCTTCCTTGTACTCACAATGTCCATAATTTCTGGAGGCTCCTCTGGTTGCCTGACTTGAGGTTCAGCCGCTCGTGTTCATCCCAGGACTGGGTGGCTGAGCACGGGGCCGAGTTAACTCGGCCGGTGTGGACTCCAGTGTCGGGTTCTGCGGGGTCGCCGAGCCGGCTCAGAACTTTCTCCAGGGGCAGATTTTGTGTGTTAGCCCACAAAACTAGTCTTAATGCGTTCAGGGAGGACGGAAACCACCTCAAGTGTTTGGCCATCAGCAAAGCTGTGAAATTAGAGCTCAGTCACGAGAGGAAAACAGAAAATCTATGAATTGTAGAAATCAGCACACTCCCAAACAACAAAGACATACATCATGGGGCAGTATGCACCTGATGTGTCAAAGAACTGCACGCTTCAAACTGTGTGAGTTTATTAGGCAGGGTCACCCCAATACATTTAATTGAAAAGAGAGATCACAGAATATATTGAGAAAAATGAAAATGGAAACACAACACACCAACAGCAATGCGATGCCGCGACATCAGTTCTAAGAGGAAAGAGTATAGTGGGCAAAGTCTGTATTAAGACGAAAGGAGAGCGCTCAGATCAATCACTTAAATTTACACCTCAGGGAACTAGAAGAAGCACAAAGTTAACAGGAGAAAGGAAGCGCTAAACATAGGAGCAGAAATAGCTCAGAGATTAAAGGAACAATAGAAAAGATCAGTGAAACTCAGAGGTGATTTTTTAGAAGAGATGAATAAAATTGACAAGCCTTTTGCTAGACTAGGAAAAAGAGAGAAGAAGAAAATAAATAAAATGATAAAGGAAAGGGGACATCACAACTGATACTACAGAAATACAAAGATGACAAAGAATACTGTGAACAATTATGCCCCTAGGGTTGGATAACCTGAAGGAAATGAATAAATTCCTAGAAATACACAACATACCGGGACTGAATCACGAAGATAGCAAATCTGGGCAGACCAGTAACAAATAAGGAAATTAAATTAGTAATCAAGACCTCCTAATAAAGAAAATCGTAGGACCAGATGGCGCCCCTGGTGAATTCTGCCAAACACTGAAAGAATTATGCCTGTTCTTCTCAAACTCTTCCAGAAAACTGAAGAAGAGGAAGCACTTCCAAACTCATTCTGTGAGGCCAGCATCAAGGATAGGGATGTTGTAAGAAAAAAAAATTCCCGACACAATACTAGCAACCTGAATGCAACGGCACGTTGAAAGTGGGGTTTATTATTGTGGGGCGGGACTTACCCTGGGATGCAGGGATCGCTGGATGTACACAAATCAGTAAAGGCGGTACACATTAACAGAGGGAAGGATAAAAATCACGTGATGATCTCAGCAGATGCAGAAAAAGCATTAGCCTTCAGGGCCACTCTGCCTCATGTCTCTGGTGACGGAAGGGGCAGTGTTTCATCGTGGTCCAGCTGTAATTTTGAAGTGTGGGCTTGGAGGGGTGGAGGTGATGGCAGTGGTGGGGTGGCTGTGTGTGTGTTAGGCGGCTCATCTGGGGACACCCAGGCTTGTGCAGAGAGCCCTGTCCTCTGTTCCGGGCCCTGAGGAGAAGTCGTCTGCCTCTGAGGGACTCCCGCTGCTCACTCTTGCATCCTTACCTGTCACTTTTGGTAAATACCAGGACAATATCTAATAGGGCAATGATGGAAGAGGCAGCTCAGTCCAGCTCTGACTTAAGCCACCAGGGTGGCCTCTACCTGGTCCAAAGTAGAGTCTCAGCCCCAGGTGTCCCAGCTCAGTCCAGCCAGCTCACGTGGGGCCCAGACTTCCCAACTGGGGATTGGATCGAAAGTCTTACAGTGTTAAAGCAGCTGACCTGTGTTGAAGTGCCCCTTTGCTCTTTGCTCCCCAGGTCTGTGCCAATGACAGAGAGCTAGTTAGAGGTTCTGGTCCAGTCTCTTCTGTCATCATGCCCAACAGAAAAAGGGAAAATCAAACCAGCCAACCGCCTTCTGTTCTGGTGAGGGCTGTGACGTTTTTCTCTTGTAGTAATCCACCAGAATCTGCCTTTGACCCTGGCTTTCCCTCCACAGAAGAGGGCTCGGCAGGGGGGCATGCCATGGCCTCTGTGTGTGTTTGTGTATCTGCAGGAAGATTGTGCTAAATATTCACATTCAGTGTCCCTGGTTTTGCTGCTGTGCCTTGGAGCTATGGTCCTTCTTGGGAACAATACTGTGGTCCTACTTCATGGTGGCTCTTGCTGGGAGAGGTCACCACAGTTGTCCAGCCCTGAGCCGATCACAGAGGCATGTCTTCCCCCGGCACAGTGACTGCCAGTAGGTGGCGGTGGCTGGTGGCCAGGCAGGTGGAGGGCCGGCAGGTGCAGGCCTCAGGAAGGGAAATGACTGGCAGTGAGTCGAGCACGCAGACTCGGAGAGGCAGCAGCCATGGAGGGGGTATAAAAAGGCCCATCAGTGGGCATTTTTATAAACTCGGATCTGTTTCTGGGGAAATGAGACAGCACCTGCCAGGACCCTTCTGCAGGAGGACAGAAACCCCACCCCAGGGGGAGCTGAGCGGGAGCCTGGGAGAGCATGGGGTGGGGGTCGGGCCTGGAGAGATTTCATCTTTGAGTTTCCACCGCCTGTCTTCTCTCCCTTCTCCTCTGCTTCTACAGATCTTCTTCTGTCTCCTCCTCACTTCCCTTGCTGTCATTCTCCCCGCCCTGGCCCCTACTCTTGGGGGCCACAGTGCCGCCGTGGACTCAGCCCATTCTTGATGCCATCCATTCGAACGGCCTTAGATGTTTCCAGTTTTCAGGGCTGGTGGGGTCTGCAAGGTGGTCTGTGGCTGGCATGCCTTGTGGTTCCGTCAGTAGGGTCTCCCTAGGACACAGCCCTGCCCGTTTATCTGTGTATTGCGTGTGGCTGTGCTGCCATCATGAGGGCAGAGTGGGGTTGTCCTAACAAAGACCTAATGGCCCACAGAACCTAAACTGCTTACCCCATAGCACCTCTCCTGGCCCCTCTCACCCCTACTCTGCCTCCTTCACCTCCAGTTTCCAGGAGAACTGCAGCCCTTCTGATTTGCCCTACCCCCACCCCAGGACCCGCAGGCCTGGCCCAGGTTAGTGGGAGGAGCCCCTGGAGGGAAAACGGGCTTTTGCTTTGTAGCCAATGGTAACGGGCTGATCGTGGCTGCCTCACAGCAGTGTCTGCAGACCAGGGTGGAGTCTGTATCTTATCTCCTCAGGAAAGAGGACTGTCATTTGGAGGACTGCCTTTGCTGCCTGCACTGTGCACTGGAAGAGGGGCCATGTGGCATTTGTCATATATTTGTTTTCCCCTCATCTGGACACTTCCTTTCTTTTTCTTTTCCTCCCCCCACCCGTCATCTTTTTATCTCCAGTTCCTTTCACATACATTTATCCAAAAAGGAAACCTTTCGGAGCTGCAGTTATATTGCAGGTACTGCGGTATCAGTCAGGATGGGCGACACCCTGCTGCAGTAACAAACAACCCCCGGTTCTCCACAGCTTCAAACTGCAAAGTTCTCTTCGCTGTTCATGCTGCAGTCCGTCAAGCCTGGCTTGGCCTGGGGCTCTGCTCCTTGCAGGGACCCAGCCCAATAGATTGGAGGTGCGCCTTGAGCTCTGTCCATGTCGGGGCCAGAGGGAAAGAGAGCTCTGCCCAGAATTAGGTGCAGGGTTCTGTCCAGCCACAGAGGGTCAGGAAGCATATTTCTGTCATGTGCCTGGGAAGGAAGAGGAACCAGGTGTTGCTGAGTAGAGTGAACAATCCTCAAACACGGGTGACATAGAGACAAATAAGAACAAACCCCAGTCTGGTCGAGAGGCAGGTCAGCCACGTGATTTACTGAGTTCTTACACAGCACTTTGTCGTTGTAATGCCATTCCTCTTAGCACTGGCCATGAGCTGCCTTCCCACCTACAGGTGAGAAAGCTGAGCCCAGCAAGGATCAAAGACTGGATGAAGGCCACTCAGCCACTGGGACGTGCAGAAGGAGTTCTGGCTCCAAGAAAGGACTCCGGCCGTCGGCACGGAGGGCCCCGGAGAACACGATGCTGAGTGAAGTCAGCCCGTCAGAGAAAGATGAATACCCTATGGTTGGACCTCTGTGTGGAACCTAATGAACACAATAAACAGACAAAATAGAAACAGACTCACAGACACAGAGCAGACTGACAGCTGTCAGAGGGGTGGTGGGGGCTGGGTCAAAAAGGTGCAGGGATGAGGCAGCACAAATTGGTGGTTCCAGAATGGCCCCAGAGGTGTGGATTACAGCATAAGGGACACAGTCAGTAATAACTATGCACGGGGCCAGGTGAATACTCAAAGCAGCAGGGGACCACTCTGTAAAGGACATGATTTTCTAACCATGCTGCTGTGCATCTGAAACTAACTCAGAATAACACTGAATGTGAGCTATAACTGAAAAATAATTTTTAAAAATTAATTAGAAAAAGAAAGCCTCTACCCATGATGCCACAAGGGCTCTTGGTTTCCCGGCTCCTGCTCTGGCTTTGGGTTTCTGACTACGATGTCCCCACCATGGGCAGTGAGGCGGGGCGCACTGATCACCCCCTGATGGGAGGGGCCGAGATGAGAGACTAATCCAGCCTGATGCACCCAGATCAAGCCCATCTGGTAAATATGATTGTTTTGTCCTTTGTCAGAGAAATTGCCATAATGCCTCACGAGCTATCTTCATTAAACTCCAGTTTTAGAAACCACTTCCTCCCTCTGTTCCTCACTCCCTGTGGCCTCCAGGGAAAAGGCCACGTTTCTTTGTTCGAAGCTGAGCCCTGCCCAGCTGGGCACTCAGCCCTCATGGCCTTCTCCTCCATGATCAAGTGCTGTGTCTCCACCCGGACTTCCGCCTGTTGGTGCTGCTGGAGGGCCCGCGTTTCGGGCAGAGAAGGTGTGAGGCTGGACTGAGGCATTAGCAGTAGGATGGGGGTAGGGGGCTTGGAGACTAGACAGGCAGTAAGGTGGACGTTTCGTGACTGGGGCAACCAGCAGTCAAACTTCTGAAGGCAGTGAAGACAGTAAGAGTGCACAAGACAGCAATCTCCTAAAATTGCACGATCTCCATCCCGATCTTATGTTTCAGGGTCCAGCCTTTTCTTCCCCTTGTTTCTTGTATGTGACTTTTTAGAGAGCACCAGTGGCCTAGCACATGGTTCATGTCACTCCACAAATAGTTGTTGAACTGGGCCAAGTCAATCACGATGACCTTGTAATCACAGCAGCCACGCGGCCTGTATGGAGCGATCTCCGTGCCAGGTCCCTCGTCTGCATTATCTTACCGGGCTGTCGGACAACCCCTAGGATGCATGGACAGTAGCCCCGTTAACATACGAGAAGTTGTTTGGAAACTTTAAAGGCCTGGTCCAGAGCTGCAAGGCTCAAAAGAGACAGACAGGACGTGACCTCATAACTTCCTGCTTCCCAAGCCCAGACCGTTTCCTCTCTGCCTCATTTCTCCAACGGCAGTGTTTCATGTGCCGACGCAAGGAATTCAGGTCAAATATGTGAATTTTTAGAGGCCAGCTTCCTGGTTTGGATGTAAGAGCACACTTCACAGAAGGCTTAAATTATGCATCACCGAAGTGCTTCCATCAGAAAGTTAAAATGGCAAGCACTCTCCCACCGCTCGGCACATGCGCGATCTAGCAGCCATTTCCTTGGAAAGAGCATCTCATTATGAAGGTATCATGTCACAGGAGAGGTCTCCAGCCTGTGGACACACAGACCATTCCCAGTGTGCAGTCAGGGAAAGAAATGGAGTCTGCTCAGGGCCAGTGGCAGGAGGGTGGAGGCTTCAGACGTGTGGCACCATCGTCACCACCATCATTAGCATCACCATCATCATCACCATCATCATCACCACCATCTCCATCATCATTACCATCATCATCACCACCATCTCCATCATCACCATCATCACCATCATCATCACCAGGGCTTTCCCTAGGTGCCCCAACCCATTGTCCCCACCTTCCTTCCACCTTGCTCCCCCTTGTGTCTGCACAACAGCCAGGCCCCTTGTGCTCCAGCCTCCTTGCCCTTAGGCATGTCTCCCGTTCCGCTCCACCCACCTCTGCGTGTTCACCTTGGCCAGCCTTTCATCCGGATCACAGATACTTTTCCATGGAGACTTTTCTTGTCCTGCCTTAGCCTCACACTACAGGTTGAACTCTTGTGCTTTTGCATTCTTGATGGTGGGTGGTATGAAGTCTGCTTGTGGCTTATTGACGCTTCGGGCATTCCCTTACTAGACCTCAAACTCTGTGAAGCAGGGACCAGGTGTGAAGGTCACTGTCACGTGCCCAGCCCAACAGTGGGCCCTGGCAGGCATTCAACAGCTGATAAATAGGCACCTAGTACATTCTGACATCCGTTCCTTGGAGCACCGTTACACTACGGCGTGCAAAAGTGTGTTCTACCCAAAGATTGGTCACATTCATTGTGGAGATACTTCCATATCTCTGTGCCCGCAGGGTCCTGAGGATAGTGGTGTGCCGACGCACTGGGAAGACCTGCAATAAAGAAACCACTTTCTTTCTTTTTTTTCCTTAATTTTTTTATTTTAAAGAGAGGGGCAAGGGGGAAAAGAGAAGGAGGGAAACACTGATATGAGAGAGAAACATCGATTGGTTGCCTTCCATACATGCCCCAACTGGGAGTTGAACCTGCAACCCAGGCATGTGCCCTGACTGGGAGTCGGTGACCTGGTTTGCTGGACAATGCCCAACCAGCTGAGCCACACTGGCTATGGCAAGAAACCACTTCATTTTCTAACCCAGTAAACTCATTTGCCCATTGCCAATTGGCCTTTCCATCAATGGCCATCAGTCGTCAGACCTCTTCCCTGGAAGTATAAGAAATTAAAAAAGATAAGACTTTGTGGTCCTATGCTAATGGAAAAGATTTGTAATTCTGGGGGTGGGAGGGAGAGAGAGAGAGAAAAAACTTGCTTCCCCATCACTCCAGATTTCTGGAATTAAGGCTGCTGGGGGGAGCCCGCGTAAGGTCAGCATCAGCACCCACCGGAAGTGGCCTGGTCAGCAATAGGTTGGCCAGAAGAATGACCTTCCCTTCAGTGACAGAGCTCAGACCACTGGGGGTGACCAGGAGGGGCCAGGGAAGAACAGGGTCCCTGTGTCCCTGAGCCTGTGGGGCTCAGTCAGGGGAGGGATGGAGACATGGGCAGGGGTGAGTCCCTGGTGCCCACGTTTAGTTGTTTATTCATTTCTTTGCTTTGGGAAGGAGGTGCTGTCCTGTGCGGAGCCTGTCCTCGGACCAGGTGTCCCCGGTGTTAACTCGCTCACTCTGCGTAATGACCCTGTGACGTGGTATCATTCCCTCCCGGGGAGAAATAAGCAAACGAAACAATCGTGTTTCATACTTGGAAGTGCCCGTCTGTTCACTTGAAAAGTAAATAAACGTGCATTTTAAACTGGGCATCATGCAATCTCTAAAACAGCCCAGGGGTGAGTCTCCCTGGTGCCGTTTTTAGTTCTGGGATGGGGCTTTTTGAAGTCCCTTTGGTAAGCCAGCATTTACTTGGTGTCTTCTGTCCCCTTCATCTCCGTGATCGACTTGGGAGTTAATTTACTGCTCCGTTTACTAGTGAGGCGACAGAGGCTGAGAGGACACTGGTGACTCATTCACCTCACTCACCATCCCCGCAGCCAACGGTGTGTGACACCTGGGTGCCAGGTGCTGTCCTGGAGTGTGACGCAGGGGAGCTGCTACTGAAGGCCGGTACTACCTGTGGCCTTGGCACAGTGCGTCGGACGCTGTGCTGGCATGCTGTAGACTGAGAGTCTCTGTCCCCCCAGATTCATGTCTAGGAGGCAGGGCCTCGGGGAGGTGACAAGGTCGTGAGGGTGCAGTTTCAGGACCAGGAGCAGCGCTCTTACAAAAGAGAGGACCCCAGCGAGCTCCCTGCCATTGTCCCGTCCACCTTGGGAGGGCACAGCGAGAAGCTGATGCCTGTGAACCGGCATCCAATGGCAGCTTGACCCTGGACCTCCAGTCTCCAGACTGAGAGGGACCAAGGCCGCTGTGGAAGGCCCCTCACTGTGGCGTTCCTCACAGCAGCCCAGCCGCCTAAGACATGGTGTTTTATTCGGACGTAATCCCCCCAATTAGGCGGCAAGTAGGTGGGATTAGTGTTGACATTTAACAGATGGAGCAACTGAAGTACCAGATTCAGGGAAGCTTGTCCAAGGTGACCGTTGCCAAGTGGGTGGCCGAGCAGGACCCAGACCTGGCCGTCGGGGCCATTTGCCCAAATAACCCTCTGAGGTGACGCCTCGCAAAACAAACATTCTTTCCCAAAGGCCCGTGGCTGTGCTGTCAGCTTGATAAACAGCTGTCAGGACACACGTTGACTGCCTTCTCTGCAGTGACCGGGGACCACATGGAGGTTACAAAAGGCAGGGGTGAACCCGGCCCCTCCCCGTGGTCCCTCTGAAGAAGCCACTACTGGTCACTCGAGCGGAGTTAACTGCCCCCCCCACTCCGCAGTCAGAACATCCTCAACATCCTGTGATTTAACCAGACTTTCCAATTTTGTTATGTTGGCAAAGGCCACCAGGTGATTTCTCCTGCATTTGTCATCGTCCCTGATAACACGATGTAATCGGATGTGGCTGTGCTGGGCCGAGGGGAGGATGACATCTTATGCACATTTAGTTTGGACATAAATGTCGTGTTTGCACCAGGCTGGGGCCGCTGGCCGCAAGGACAAAACGTTCACAGTCCGTGGGATGCGTGGACCCACGGGGTCTCCGGTGAGGGGGGAAGGCAGCTTCTGGTGACGGGGCCGAGGGACAGCCATCACCACAGGCAGAGCAGGAGCGGGAGCTGCTCCCTGCACTTGCACGTCTGTGTCTCCGAAACAGTCTCCCCAGCCCCCTGCTCTGAAAATCGGACGGGACCTGATCAGCACTCATTCGTCACGGAGCGACACCAAGGGGTCATCGTCTTCCAGACCCTTCCTATCCATCATCTCCTTTCATTCTGACCGAACTCGTGGCTCCTCCTGATCCTTTCTCCTCACTCCCCTGCCTCTCCCGTCAGCACAATAGCAAACCCCGTGGGCTCCTCCAGCAGCTTGTTATTCCCGAGCTCCTGTCCCCAGGCCACCCTCGTGCCTGTCCTGGGTCGGCAAAAGCTGGCTAATGATCTCTTCGCTTTCGTCCTTGTCCCCTGCAGTTTGTTCTCCAGAGAGCCTCCAGGATGAACTTCAAAAAGGCTTAAGTCAGACCATGCCAGGCTTGTTCAAAGCCGTCCCGCGTCCAACCCAGACTCCTTTCTGTGCAGGAAAAGAGTGATGCCGCCCCCCACCGTGCACCGGTTGGGAAACGAGCCCAGACATGAGGCGGGCAGAGGTCCAAGCATCACGTTTGTTACCGACGAGGAGGCTGTTGAAGAACACAGCCTGGGTCTGCCGAGCAGGTGGGCTTCTGATGCCCCCTCAATGGAACGTGCTCCCCCTTCACGGGAGCCGGCCTCTAGTCGCTCCTTTTGCCTTCATGGGGAAGTCCTGCTTCCGGATGCGACCCTCCCACCTGTGTTCGTGCCGTTTTACGCATTTTTACCGAGATTGTCGTTTCCCGTACTCGTGTAGGGGGCATTTATAATATGGGTGATCTTCCTGCAATTTGGAGCTTGTATTTACATGTTATGGTGTCTTCTGATAAAAATAATCTTAAGTTTTAATGGAATTAAATCACCAATCTTTCCTTCTTAACGCTGGTGCACTTTATGTCTGCTTTGAAGAGTCTTTCCCAATCTCGACATCATAATGCCATTTACGTACATTTTCTTCTAATCGTTTTTGAAGTGTGTCTTTTCATGTTTTATTCCTAAGTTCAAGAGGTTCCTCTGTATGGTGTGAGGTGTTGGTTTTTGTATGTGGTGATATTTAGATCCGGTTTCTTGTTGTCCCTTATGGGAAACCCATTATTCCAGCGCCATTTAGCAGAGTTCCTCGGGGATCACATACATTCGCTCTCTCCAGTGACCTTATATCTGTGGGTCTGTTTCTGGGCTGTCCGTTCTGTCCCTCTGGTCTGTTTGTCCAGCTCTGCACCACAGTCACACTGTATGAATGGTCACAGCCTGGTAATGATGCATGAAAATTAGGAAGAAATGAAAGACCTCTCACAATCCCTTGAGTTAAGGACTATCTGCCTGAAGTGCTTTGGTGCTTCCGTTTAGTTCTGCTTATGCGCATGTTCAGGGGAGATTTGAATTTGCATTTTTCCCTAACATTTGAATTTTCATTTTCCCCTTGGAGGGAAACTGTTTTCTTTTTTTTTCTTATATTTTGATGCATATTTGCAAATGCTCCAAATTTATGTTTTTATTATGAGAAAGAAATGAACAAAGTGTTAACATTTTTACAGGAAGCAAGGCAGTTTTTTCACTTAGGGAGAAATTGCATCTCTGATGTACTTACGTACATGGTCCTTTTCCTGTGGATAAAGGAACAGTCGCCACCCACGGGAAGGGTGGGATCCTCCATTCAGAACTGTGACCCACAGGCATCTGGGACCAATGGATGCACTAAAAGTCTAAACACCGTTTTTCAAGTCTCTGTAGATGGGACAAGCCGTTTGCTTTCTGGGGTCATCATCGGTACTTATTCCAGGAACAATGACGCGGAAGTGCGTGGGGTCCTCTCCGTTCTGTGTGGGCCAGGGACTCTGGAAAAACAGTGTTTTCACCGGGTGCGGAGTCAGAAGAGACCAGTCCTGGAATCTGTCCAGACAGTGGGCCAACTGTGACTTCTAAACGGGCAGCTCCTGTACTGATGGCTCTCGGGAGGCAGGTTAACGGTCTGAGTCACTTCGGTCAGAGTGACTGACTGCAGGTCCTTCTCTGATTTGAATGCAGTGTCTCCAACACCACCATCTCCGAATGATCCTCTACTCAGTCAGCTCCAGCCAGGAGATGGCGCGTGAACATGGAGCACCTCCCTGTGTGGGGACGCGCTCCTTTGACTTCCTGTAGCGGCAGCGTCTCCTCCACAGGTCACCCCGATGCCGGGCTGCTTGGTATCCTCAGTCAGACAGCGTCCCACTTGGATCTCACTGGGTTACTTACAAAGTCCCCATCGCTTGGCTTCTTGTGTCGTGGGGTGGGGACCGTTTACGATTTTTGTTACATTTATTCAATGTCAAATGTTTTAACCTAAACAACTTCAAGCGTCGTTACATTTCCTTACACACCTCCAACCCCCCGGAGCACGCCCAACTGTGGGGTTGCCTGGACTCGCAGAGAGGAAGGGGGGTTTCGCAGCTCGTCTTGCTTCCTCAAGAATCTCTCCTCCAGTGTTCAGGTCAACCTTGACAGACCACTAAGCCCCAAAATGCACCTGCTCGGTGGGGGCCGCTGTGCCCGGCTCCCTCTCCTGAGGGCATCCTGTTAGGGAAGTTTCCCGATTGTGAGAAAGCTGCTCCTGTTCCTTATCCAAAATCAGCCCGCACACAGCACACCCTCTTCTGGTTCCCGTCGTGCCCTTTGTGACTGCCCAGCGCCAGCCTCGCTTGTTGGAGCGTCAGCACCTTAATGTTACAGCCAGAGGTTCTCAAACCGGGTGCGTGTCCAAACCACCTGCTGCTGCTAGCCCGAGAGGTCTGGGGTGGGGCCAGGGAATGTGCATTCTTAGCAAGTCTCCAGGGGATCTGGTGCTGCAGGTCTGGGGACCACACTTGGAGAACTTCCATTGAAGCCAAAGAGCATCCCTTTCTCTCCAGGGTAGCTGCTGCAGATACGGCTGTGAACAAAACAGGCACAGCCCTTGCCCTCACGAAGCTTGTTTGTTATTGTGGAGAAAGGTGGAGAGACTCTTGAGAATATGGAGTAGGGAACCTCACCTGGTCTGAGCCTCAGAGTCAGGAAGGCCACCTCGCAGAGGTGGCTTTTGAACTGCAATTTGACAAATAGGTGGGAATTTGTGAGACAGGAGAGGAGGATGGGGCAGGGAGAAAGAAGTGCTAGCGAGAGGGTGGAGCCCTGGGGAAGATGCTGGCGCGACCCACACAGGGCCACCAGGCAGCCAGTGGGTGGGCATGTGGATGGGAAAGGCAGAATGGGGGAGTTGGACTCGCTTTCAGGACTAGCTGCAGGGGTTTCCTTTTTCAAAAGAGAAGCCATTAAAACCCCACAGAGTTTTAAACCAGGTGGATGGTGTGATGTCTGTTTTATTAATTTACATTCATTTGTTAATTTATAAAATCACATCTCATTTGGAACTGTGTCCAGTGCCTAACACTGGAGGTGCACAGGAAGCCTCGCTGCTCAGTGAGTGTTCCACAAATATTAGTCCCCCCACGTGGTGAATGGAGGCCCCTACGCATGTGTGCTCGCGCGTGGTGACAACTAGAGTTTCGAGGACTTTCCTATGCCACGCGTGTGCCGGTGACACAGTAACTGACTAGCTCGGGTGCAGCACCCTCAGCCCATGAAGCAGTAAGGACGGCCAGCGCTCCGCTTCTTTGGGCCAACTGCGTCTGACTGCATCGCCCTGTGAATGACACCACGGAGCTGGCCCCCCAGAGCGGTCGGTAATTGAAATTACACATTGCATTGATTTGGAGAAGGCATAATTTTGCATTCTTTCACACTTAGGCGAGGTTATGATTGACTGCTATAATCTACAGTTCATAACCATATCGCCAGCCTCCAGGATGCAAATGTTTTCCATCCACCCTTGCCAGGAGGTCATCCTGCATTTCACGAGAAAGAAGCGGTGGGGAGCAGGGAGGGCTGAGGGACCGTGGGGGAGGGAGCACCAAGGCAGGTGGCACGGAGCACAGAGTTCGCTGTCATGGCAGCGATGGGGGCTGCTGTCCCTGTCCCTGCCCACCTTATTGGTGTGTGTGGAAGAGCCGTGGACGCGGAAGGAGGGCGTGTGCCGGCGTGTTCAGGGCCTTGGGTAACGCATGGCTTCACTGACAGGATGTGGCCCGTGTACTTCCAGGGAGTTTCTCAGGGCAGGACAGACACCATGGTCACACGGTGTGGCATCTGACTTACTGTTTGAATAACTTGGAGAAAATAAGATCTTATCAGCAGCTGGCTTGTCCTGCAATTTTAGTGCCTGGACCTGGTGGGGGGCATCTCTTGTACCCCCAAATAGAGACGGAGGATGACTTGAGGATGCTCCCAGAAAGGAAGGTATGTCAGCCTCCGTGGTCCCCTCACTGAAAAACAAGGGGAGGGTGCCAACCTCACAGGGTTTTAAACCTTGTGAAATTCACACATCTGAGCCGGCCTCAGGCCTCCAAAGGGTTCTTCTTAAACAGAAGCTGTTACTATTGTTATTACTTTTCTTCGTTTTGCTGTTATTTTTCCCTAATGATGTATCTGCCTGTGGGTCAAGTGCCTTGTTCTCAGTGTGTCCCGGCTCCAGAAACTGCTTAAATCTATACGACTGTTATTCAGGACCCAACCTGGAAGATGCACATGTCACTCCTGCCTCCTGTTCATTAACACAGGCCCCCGGGCCCGCCCACACCGAAGGGAGGGGCATGGATTACGCCTCCTGTTGGGAATGACCGCAAACCACTCTGTGTCCATCTGTAACCCACAGACTGATGTGTGCTTTGGAAGGCCCACTCTGACTGCTGTGGAGGGGGGGGCATGAGGGGAGGAAAGCAAGCAGCCCGTTTGTGTTGGCCTAGGAAAGAGATGATAGTACCAGGCTCGCAATAGGTAAATGGAAAGTAGACGGATTGGAGATGCGTGTTTGAGTGTAGAACCAAATCGTGGACTTGGCCTCAAGGGCAGGAACTACGAAAGCTGGTCTACAGAACATGAGGGATTCTTAACAGTTAAGAGTCCCGGTAAGTTCAGAACGCTCGCTCTGAAAGCACCAGAGCCAAGGCCCTTCTGGGAGCTGTCCAGGGTCCTGAAGCGCTCAGTCTGCTGTTCATCCCTCCAGCCGCCTCCAGCTTTGTGCCAGGCACTGTGACAAAGTGGGAGTATGGGTAGGACATTTCTTTTGTGATGACTGAGAGGTATGCAGGAAATCTCAGAACAGAGTGACGAGTGCTAGGACAGAAGGTACAGGAAGGGGACACCTACGTCAGCCAGCAGAAGGCAGATAAGGCTTTCTGGCGAGGATGATCTCTGAGCCGAATACTGAAGGGTGAGTGGCAGCCTTCCAGGTTCGTGTGAGTCAGAGAGAAGGAGTTCTATGTGTAAACAGTTTGCAGGAACAGAACATAACATGCAAACGGTCAAATGATTCGAGTCGAGGCTGGGAAGACAGAGAGCAGGTCACCAAGAGCCTTGTGAGTGGGACTTAGGAATTTAGATGCCAACCAGAGGCAGCGAGGAGACACAGAGGGCTCTTAAGCAGGGGGTGCAGCATGGAATGGCTGCCATCACAGGGGGGTTCCCGTGGGAGTGAGGCGTGCAGTGGGGGCAGGCGGGGAGTGAGGCCTATGGCAGTGATCGACGATTGCACGATAGTGCAGTGGGGACAGAAAGTAGGGGGACAGCCTGTCCTCCCTCTCTGCTCTGTCAAGTAGGCACTTTTGCTAAAACCCCTGACCAGTAAGGGACTGATGCGGGGAGAAGCTGTTATCCGCTCTTCATGTCCCTCCGTACCTTATTGGATTCCTGATTCCTCACACGACTCGCACCTCCTTTGTCTGTGGGAAGTAGCTGGCGTATTGAAGAGGGCTCCTCAGAGGGTGCCCGCCCCTCTGTTCTCCAGGGATGGGCTGTCCCCGGGAGCTGTCGATGTCCTTCTCTCTGTTTCTCCCCCCGGCCCCCAGGTTGGTGGGTTAAGGACCTGATCCATAGGTGCACCCTTTTCATGCAATGATGAACTTCCAACGTCTGCCATTGGGAGGATGTATTAGGCGGTACCCCGACTTGCGCCAAGAGAAGCTGTAGTCCTCACCTCGACTTCACAGCCTTGAAGTACATCCGGTGTGTCTATTGGTCATGTGTTCCTGAGATGTGAGGGAAGTGAAATTGGCAGGGCTTGGTGACCGAATTCCTACCAGAAATAAGGGAAGAGGGGGGAGTCTCAGGTCCCCGTGTTTCAGGCTCAGAAGGATGACATGGCCCACTGAGGTGGGTGCTACAGAAGAGGGAAGACGTTTTTGAGAGGGAGGTGTAGCAGATGCTGTTGGTGCCCAGCCCATGCCCCTGCCTGCTCAGATCCCTTTACCACCTGTCCGCTGCCAGTGTGCTTCCTTCTAGCTTGGTAACACCCAGCACCTTTTTGGGAGGGCTGCTGTCGGCCTTCCAGAGCCTTCTTTGCCTGATGCACATAAAGCTGGAATTGCCTAAGAATTATATCCCTCCTGGAGTTACCTGGGGGCAGGTGGGTGAGTCCTCCAGCTACCTTGTGCCTCCATCAGAGGTATTTGGGGAGTGATTCACATTATCTCCAGAGCTCCCCCTCGGGGTCGCCCTTGGGATTTTGCCTGCTCTCTCTCTCTCGCGTCCTTGGCCTCTTCCTTCCAGGTCCCACTTCTCTGCTCCCTGACTGGTTTTCCTGGGAACCCTTACAAGTAAAGTGTTTTCAGATAAACCTCACCTCGGGGCCAGCTTCTGGGGAACCAAAACAAAGACTGGGAACAATCACTCATAATACAGCATAGAGCTGTGAGGATTCAATACAATAATGCCTATAAAGGACTTTATTATTTGCCTGACATAATCTTAGCATTCAAGAATTGTTAGCTAACATTTTCTTTTAAGTGGGATTTTAGAAATGTGTATTCGAGATGCTCATGGGCATGCATGTGGCCATCAAATACACAGTTTAGGTCAGTGGTCCCAACCCCAACACCCATAACCATTGGAGACCACCTCAGACAGTTTCGTTTATGTGAGTTTTATCTATCAATTTTTACCGTTTTAGAAGTGAAAACAGAGAAACTAAACACAGGTATTTATAAATGTATTTTAAAGTGACAATAATAAATTCCCTACGTGTTAACATTAATAACATTTTAATTTTTTAAAAAGCTATTTTACCCCTGGCCAAAGTGACTTGGTGGGTCGTAGCATCGTCCTCTGCTCCAAAAGGCGCAAGCTCACTTATTTTTCCCAAAACAAAAATACAGTGAGAAAGTGCCATTGTTTTATAGCTCGCAAATCTCTTGAACATCAGGTTTTATGGAAAACAGCGTTTTCATGTCTGCTCCCACGTCAGTCTGTTGCAGTGAGATGCTTCGGTCAAAGAGCGTGCAGAGAAGCCAGCCTCGCTCAGATATGTCGTTGGAGGAGGGAGGAATATTTTGTTAGCTTTTGTAGATAATTTTGAATATTCTTCTTTGATGTTATTCCAAAACACAATGAGTGGTATTTCCCTAGGGAGTTTTTGTGATGTGGGGCCTGAAAACATGTTAATTAGCCTTTCACATTTTGTTTTCTTAAAATCCTTTGGTCTGTCTTGAAATTGAAGTGAAACTTTTACCCATGTGTGATTTTGGGACATCATACAATTTGGGAAAGAGTCACTGATTTATTCAGATGTTCCAAATGTTGGCACACCCTGTTATGCAACATTTTTAAGTCATATTTATTAACACTCCCAGACTCACCAGAAACATCTGTAAGTATTGGAAAGCTGTTAAATTCGTGCGACAGATGCAAATTTCCTAAAAGTGCGATTTTTCACTTGAAAACTCAAAGTTTATCATTGGCCATAAATACAGTCAGATGATTTTTGTGGGGAAAAAACCAAACAGGTCTATTTCATTCATCTTCAGGTTTGTAGGTCAGTCGGTCTCTGAGGTCGGAAGGGTTTCCCATGAAAAAAAAGTGGCTAGTTCAGCTTTCACTTTAACAGCCAAAGTGTTCACTTAGTTTTGTTTTTCTGGAGGGAAGCGCTTTATGCATACTATGCCCCTCTTCATCTCGCAGAATACTAGAAGGACATACATACTCAGGGACGTACATCCGCTAAAGTTAACATTTCTTCCTGCTGCCTCAGTGCCGTCCTTAGGAGAAGTTGGCTTTTGATCACGAGTGTGCGGCAGTGAGAAACACAGTGACCTGGCATCGTTCGGTCCCCTTCGATTTGTGCAAAGGCGCCCTCGGCTTGCCCACCATTGCATTAGCCTTCAGTGAGAGCACATCCCGAGGTCCGGAGGGCACTCAGCCCTTCACTGTGCCTGTGCCGCTGTGGCAAGGCATTCACGTGAAGGTCCTTGGTGATCAGTTCGTGCCGGTACCAGGATGCACGTCCCCCTGGAAGTCCGAAAGAAAGGCAGTCCCGCCGCTGGTCTAGTGACTCGGTCTTCCTGCGCGCAGACGGGTCCTTGATGCAGAGGGCTGTGGTGCTGCAGGAGATGGGAAATATTGTGAGATCTTTCTCTGACTTTTCGCTGGCAGGCACTCCGTGCTATCAGTGGAGTGAGGGCCATGGGCCACTGCGTGTCCTGGAGCCTCCCCGCCACTGGAACGCCATCTTCTACCCTGTGACACCCTTTGGTGGCATTTTCATTATAGTTTGAAAGTCTGTAGTAAGCAATTCTTTTTGGCTTTTAAGGAATGTTTTTGTCTATGTTTAAAATATTTCAGTTCTTTTTCGTCATACTTGATGATGGGTCTCAAATGATGCCACAGTTTCCCGGGCACTGAGGTGCTTTTCTTCAATACCCTACTCCCTCGTGCACAGCAGGATAAATGATTGCTGTCTACCATGTGAAGGGGGAAGAGTGGTCTTGTGTGTTTCCATTGTGGTTTTGTTCGTATTCTCAACTCAATTCTGGGGAGTAGATTCGCTCCCGTGAGTTGGGACTCGGGGACGCCGAGTCCACCTCTTTCAGTTTCTGTAGATGCAGCTGATTTAGTTGTGTGCTGAGACGGCAAGGAGTCTACATCGAATGCACCTTTATTTTACAGCAAAGTATCACAAAGTTATAAAATAATGGCTTTAGGTAAGATTTCAATTTTGATGTTTTTTATTTTCTAGAAACTATTTTAAAAATGTTTTATTTATTTTTAGAGAGAGGGGAAAGGAGGGAGAAAGAGAGGGAGAGAACATCGATGTGAGAGAAACATCAATCAGTTGCCTCTCACATATGCCCCCAACTGGGGACCGAACCCCCAGCCCAGGCGTGGGCCCTGACCAGGACTTGAACTAGCGACCTTTGGCTTTGCAGGATGACCCCCACCCCCGCCCACTGAGCCACACCGGTCAGGGCCAGAAGCTATTTTGAAATTGCTTTCTAACTCAGGAAATGTCAGGATTTCAAGGAGATACAAGCAAAGATGGCTAATGAGAAATTCTAAGGACAGACTGTGAGATCATCTTTGAAAATGGACAGGTTTATACCACAGAGCTACCACGGGTCTTAGAAAACCCTGTAAAACATGAGAATATGGGGTCCACCACAAATAACACCGCCTTTTTATTATGAAATCTTTTTTTTACAAAATCATAAGCATATAATTCTGTAACATATCAATATCACACTCAAGCACACTCTAGGACATTTTAGGTGAAATGTTCAAATTAAAGCTATAAATTATTGCACCTATATTATTAACCTGCCAACCACACTCAAGCAGGTGTTACTTCTGCTGGACCCTGTATATGTGCATGTATTCATTTTAATTCGACACCATCACGTATAATATAGCCTCTGGGAAGCTCTACACTACACTCATGAGAACACGAAAGTTTTGGCCAGTAAAGTCTTAATATTATAAAAATAGTTTTGACCTGCAGATACTCCGACAGGAGCTTGGAGGTTTCCAGAGGAACACTCTTTGAGAACTGCCGGTGTAGCCCTGAGAATGCGCCTTTGGGCTAGGGAGGTGGTACTTCAGAAGCACGTGCGTGCGTGTGCTGTGTGAAACGCTAGTGCAGGGCGTGGCCCAGAGCACTCAAGAAACATTAGCTGCTGTCACCACCGAGGGTAGATGAATCCACAGGAAATTTCCCCACGAGGTTACCTGAGAATAAGGTGAGCCAAGTACTTGAACAGAACCTTCCGGAACCCCCACATTTAAGGAACGGATTAGCAAAAGCTTAATGGCATGGTAGAGGTGGGGGAAATAGAGTATTCAGTTGTCACAATGATGGGCGGAAACCTGCCCACAGACCTAGTTAAATAGAAATTTCTGGAGACACACAGGAGAAAGCAGGAGGTGACCAAGCCAGCCCGCTGACGCAGATATGATTTCCTGGGCCCTCCAGAGTTCCCGTGGGGCTGTGCGGCGGTGGGTAGTGGCACCTGCCAGAGTGAGGACCCACAGGTGTGAGAAGCGCCGCTGTCACTCCCACAGGGATTTTGTGCGCTCCTCCCATGTCCCTCCCACACCTGCTCTTCCTCGTTCTGTCTGTGCCTTCCTGAGTTCCAAGAGGCGAGCCGCTCGCAAAGGACTTCTTCCCTGCCCCAGCCGCCTTGCGGTAGGCAGGGCATGCTGATGGGTCAGGTGCAGGGTGGATGCCGTCGAGCACTGTGCCAAAGCAGCTCTGCCACACTTCTGTTCTCTGCACCTTGTCACTGATCCCATGCGAGGCTCTGCGATGAACTTGGTTCGCAGGAAGGGAAGGGAAATGCACAACCAGGAGGGAGGAAAAGGATTGTCCAGAATCTCCAGGAGTCGTCAAGGAGGTCCAGCCCGAAGGAAGCCTAAATTCTACAAACCCCGAAAGGGAGACCTCTGGCCAGGCTCGGTGGGTGCCCTTCCCTGAGCCACTTTGTACAACTAGGGGGATGGGGTGATCTGATTGGCCAGCCTGGCTGTCATTCATGCCAGCTCCCTAGTGCTCTACCAGGGCGGGACCCTGTGGTTGAGAGGCCCTTCAGGAGTGAGGACTGTTCTCCACATCGTTGGCAGTGTGCTGGGCGGATGGACCATATCTGCCTCAGCCATCAGAGAACCAGCTGCGCCTCCCTTTGGCCACCCGCTCCAGGCTGCCTGCGGGGAGGGGTGGGAGCGTCTCACGAGGAACTGAACGTGCAGATGCCGTGCGAATGGGAAAAATGTCTGCAGATGTTAGTCATTAATGCCCTGCTTCCACTGCATCCATTATGGTGAGGGTTTCACAGGCGGGAGGTGAATGAGAAATCTGAGGCGTCTTTGTTCAGCGAGGTCTGCAGGCCCTGCTGGGTTCGCTGTCCCGAACGGAGACCTTGGAGGGGTTGTCTCCCAGGCCTCACCCCAGGGGGGAAGGGCTCGGTAAGGAGGAAAAGGGAATGTGTGGGGGGAGCGAATGCGGGTGCACCTTCTAGGGTGGTGTGTGGCCACGGGGAGAAGACCGGACAGCACCTCTTCCCCAAGGGCGTAGTGGCAGAAGGGCCTTCCCTGGCAGACAAGCCTGCCAAGGTCAAGTGTGCTGGTTTCTCCCCCTGCCATCTGCGTGGAGTCCTTCTCCTGGTGATCCACAGCAGGGGGATGCACAGCAGGGTCCTCTCCTCTCCCAAGAATGGCCCATCGCCTTCCGGCATTAAGTTCACGGGCGTTTTTTACGCCTCAGCTCTCTCTCATTAGGAACCGACAAGGCTCCGCACAGTGTTTCTGGGTTCTTCTGGGTCCTTGGGCTGAGAGAAGGCTCTCGTAGCTTTCCATGTCCTCTTTCAGAAGAGGACCCCCTCACATATTATTGGGTGTTTAGTTGCCATTTAGGTTTACCTTTTGTGACTTACCCTTTTTGTACTTTAAATATTTTCTGGACCGTTGGGCTTTTTCTTTTTCCGCACTAACATGCGGAGTTTCTTTTACAAACTGGACGTTCATCTTTTGTCTGTCAGATACGTCAGAAACATTTTTCCAGTCTGTGGCTTAGCCTTTTACTCTTTTGTGGTGCTTTTCAAACATGGAAATTTTAGTCTTATTAAAGTGAAATCTCTCAGTCTTCTCCATAGTTGATCGTTGGTTGTTTTGGGCTTTGTTTTTGTTTTTTGCATCTTTCTTCGCTGATCTGCAAATGCCACGTGCCAGCTTTGTCGTGTGTCATGTGTCATGTTTCCCGAGGCGCGTGGGTCCGTTTCTGAGCTCTCCGGCCTGCTTCTCTGGTCTGTCTGTCCCTTCACCCATCTCTTGCTAATTAGCGCGCTGTGATAAGTTTCAGGTTCTGGTGCGTAGGTCATTCCGTCCTGTTTGTCTTCAGAATCCGTCTTGGACATTGTCATTCTGTTTTTCCATGCAGGCTTTACAGTCCATTTGTCAGGTTCCTTTAAAGCTGTTGGGTTTTGACAGGAGACAGATCGAATTTACAGATGAGTTCGAGGAGAGCTGATGTTTTTATGTTATTGAATTTGTGAACACAGCATTTCTACCCATTTATTTAGGTATTGCACAATACGATATCTTTCCTCAAAGCATTGTCATTCTCTCCATGAACAACTGTAGAACTTATTCCCAGGTAACGTATTTCTTTTGTAGCTTTTGAAAACTACATATTCTAACTGTTTGTTGCTGGTGACTAGAATGCAATTTATTTTTCTTTATTGATCTGACGTGCAGAAACATTCTGATAATTTATATTGTATCATCTTGGATTTTTCTAGTTAAGCAGTCAGATCATCTGTAAACAATGATCGATCTGTTCTTGGTTCCTAGAATCATGCTTGGCACACAGTAGGTGCTCAGAAAATGGATGTTCGCCAAGTGGATGCCCAGAGCTGGGGGGTCAGGACTGCATCAGGGTTCAGAGGCCCAGCTGTCCCCCAGCTGTGGGGATTCCATTCAGGCTCCACTCCTACTAACCATGGGTCTCTGCCCAGCTACCCCAGGTCTCTGGGCCCCTCCTTCCCATTTCAGAAAGCATGTGTCTTAGAGCCCGAGGACAATGTGACAATGTAACGAGTCAGCAGTGCTGAAGCTCTCCCGACACTGCTGGGAACACAGCAAGCACTCAGTGCCTGTTCTTGCACTGTGGTTTCCAAAGCCTCTCCCCTTCCTTCTTTCCAGCACAACGGCAGCATGGCTAAGCTGGGAAGTGTGTGTAAAGCAGGCACAGCCCCTTCCTGCAGGAAGGTACACTCTGGGGGAGGGGGAGTGGGAAGGGGGGCACCCAGACTGGTCCATGCAGGGCAGCAAGGGATGAAAGCGGAATGCCACTGAGCGTAGAACACTCAATTTTCTGCGAGTCTCCATCCAGTGAAAAACGCAGGGAGCTTCCAAATGCCTCTCGGTTTTCCCGGCCATGCAGATTAGCCATACCCTTGACAAATGACCACTGGGTGCCCAGCACCAGGCACGGTGGGATTTTCGTACGTTATACAGAAATTGGCTGAGTTCCTGCCTTGTGCCAGACCCTGGCTGGGTGCTGAGAGGTTGCAGATGTCACCTGAAGGAGTCCCAGCCGGTAACAGGCGATGACGATGCGGTGTGGTCAGCACTGTCTCTGGGCACAGAGGACCCAGGACATGAGCGCCTGGGCAGTCAAGAGAGGCTTCTCGGAGGAGAGGCCGTTCTCTCTGATCTGGCGGGAGGAGCCGGGGCTCTCTAGGCTGCCAAGTGGGTTTGGAGGGGCCGTCCGGACGGGGGAGAGTGTGAGTAGTGGCAGGGAGCTGGGCAGGTGAACACGTGCCGTGTGGGAAGGAAAGGCGTCTGGCACGTGAGACGGGGAGGTGGGATCCCGATCCTGAGACGTGGCCTGAGTTGCAAGTTGGTTTTCTGGGATGGAGACTCTGAGGTGAAAAGTAGTAAAACGGGGTTGCTGGTGGGGGTGGCCTGGCGTCAGCCTCTGGGAGAGGGAACAGAAGGGGGGTGAGGCGGAGCGGAGGAGTGGCTGGCCTCAGTGTGGTGACAGTGATGTTTCAGTGACCCTGCGGGCTGCTCTGAAGCTGGCCCACTCTTCAGGGTTATCCCGGGATAGGGTGGCAGGGCCAGGCTTTTGTACCCTGTCCTGGGCTAGTCAGTGGCTGGGGCAGCCCTGGGAAGAGGAGCGACCTTGGCTAAAGTAGCTTTCTTTAGCTGAGGCCATTCTAAAAGCGACTGATGGTTGAGGGTTGTCTGCCATTGGCTCTCCCAGCAGCTGGGGGACAGGTCTGCGGTCGTCTATGGGTTTGGGTGTTGAATCACAGCCTCCGTCAGTGCAGCTGCACAGGAAGTCTTCAAGGGTCCTTTTACGAGGCTCGGAACGTGGCCTGCAGGCTGCAGAGAGCCACCAGCACTCCGTGACCGTGGAAAGGACATGCAGACTTGGATGTTAGGAGAGGGTGCGCACCAGCTGCAGGAGAGAGGAAGCTATGGGTGTCGACTTTCACCACAGCTATGCCGAGCTTGCGTTGTCACACAGGACAAAATGGAAGATCAGAGAGGTTGAGTAATTCCCCTAAAATCACACAGTGGGAAAGAACCAAGCCAGGAACGACACTCAGTTTTACCAACCTTGGAATTCCTCACTGTCTTTGGAACTGGCACGTGGACAGCTTCTGAAACTCAGCGGACACGCGGAAGGGAAGTTGTCATTAGTGCTGACCATGTCACTGCCGCTGCCACCATTTTCTGGATGAAACTTGGGCCCTGGTGCAGGTCTGCGCTCCAGTAGGGGAAGGAGCCTGGCGGCTTGTGGACGGCCCAGGATCTCGACGGCATGAGCGGCAGCCACACCCACACGATTCCAAAGTGCACTGTAACAACACGAAGGAAAGGAGCAGCAGGCGACACGGAGCGATGCGTGCACGGTCAGCACACGTGGTCGTTGAGTGGGGGGCGTAGCTCGCTGTTTCTCTGCCTCTCACGCATTGCTGGTCCCCCGCCCTCCCCACCACCGACCGTGTCCTCCTGTGTTTGTCCACTCTGTCCGTGGTCAGACCCAAGTCTGATTATCCGGGCTCTCCTGGGGCCAGTGTGTGGCTCGGAGGGGAGCCTGGCTCCATGGCCAACCCGGGCCAGTGGGGAGCGGCACCTGGAGAACCTGGTGTCTGATCTCTCTCCATGAAAATGACGCTGTTCATGGAAAAGGCTGTTTTTGTTTCTGAGCCGATGCTTAGCACCCACTGTGCCGGGCTCCGTGCTGGGCACCGGGAAGACAGAGGTGTGTTGATTCACACCTTCATTTATTTATCTGCCAATCATTGCCGGCCACCCGCCGTGTGTGAGCATCTGGGCTAGGCAGTGGGGACGTGGAGAGGAGTAAGACGGAGTGGCCTGCTGGAGGAAAGCCAAGAGGCACGTGGGTAGTTTCCCCATGGCGTGCTGGGTGTGCCGTAGAGGTGAGGGTTCGGCCCAAGGGCGCTGCTGCGGCCTCCCTGCCAAGGGCTTGGGCTGCTGCAGATCGATCCTGGAGCCTCCTCCTAAGCGAGCTGTGTGACCGTGGCCACGTCACTTGCCCACTCTGTGTGTTTGCAGTGCTGACATTAACAGCACCGACAGACTGCGGTGGGTGTGAAAACTGGAGGAGTCAGTACCCGGAGCCCTCGGCCCAGAGCAGGTACGCGGTAACCATGAGCTGTGACCAGTGAGTGTTCCCACCATTCCTGGACTCCAGGTGTGAGTGATGGTGTCGTTGGCCATGAGTTCAGTGTTGGTGGACCAGCAATATGTATTTGACAAGGTGTCTTTAAATGGAAGGACCTATGCAGATTATGTACTGACCAGTCGAGGAGATGATGACCAGAGGCTCCGAGAGGCCTGCCCCGGTAGGAGCGGTGGTCTGGTTTTCGCTAATCCAGTGTTCGCGGCGACTTCACAGGATGTGACCGCCATCGGTGATGAGGAGCGACTGTGTCTGTCTTGCAGGGCGGCTGCGAGGACTGGCACTATCCTCCCTGGCACAGCTCGGGCGCCCAGGAAGTTTGCTGACATGGACATAATAAATTGACACGTGACAAAACTGAGACCCGGAGAGCTGAGCAGAGTTCAGAACCACTCCTGAGTGGCTGCTTTCTACCCCAGAGCTGCTTTCCAGCTCAGGGCTGCCTGGGAAGCCTAGGCTATATTGCACCTACTGAAATCAATGGTTCCCAGCAAACACATAGTTTGTTGAAGCATTTTTAGGAAAAGGTAATTCACATACAAAAATGCATCTCTTGTGCATGTACCACTGCACTGATGGGACACATTTGTGGACCGGCACCGAGACTGTGAACAGAGCGTCACCAGCACCACAGCAGTCCGGCTTCCACCCCAGAAGTCACTGACCATCCCGCAAAGCCACCAGCACCCGGACGTCTGGAGCGGAGATCACTTTGGCCTGCTGTGCACGTCCCATAGAGCGGAAACACGGAGCACATGCTCCTCAGTCTCCAGCTGTTCCTTGCACGCTGTGCAGGGCAGGGAGGCCTGCCCACATCTCTGTCATGGCTGTGGTGTGTCCACTCCCGCTGCTGTGTGTGTTCCGTGAGCGAGCATGCCGCAGGTCCCCTGCTATAGATATTTTTTGGGGGTTTCCAGATCTGGGCTCTTCCAGATATTTCAAGGCGTAGAAGTCGAGATTCTTGGTCAGGATAAGATGGCAGAGACCCCTCTCTTCCTGTTCCCCTGCTAAGCACAGCTACAGGCCTGTGAAATAACACCAGAGGCAGCCAAAGGAGAGCTCTGGAAGGTGGTGGGGAGAAGGCACCATGGTTTGCAGAGCCAGGGCCAGGGCCACAAAGCGGTGGCAGACGTCTTATATCCCCTGTCCAGCGGAACAAGGTGACCCAGACTCGGTCTCTGACCTGCAACCTGGAACTGGAGGCAGACGGGTGGGCCCATCCCCCACCCAGACTACATGGAGTCTTCCTGGAAGCATGTGGCAATCCCAGCAGAAGTGGCGGAGGGATCGGTCCTCCATCAGAAGCCCTGGTAACAATAAGTGACCAAGGGGAGGTGTCCCCCTTCCCTGCAGAGCCTGAGAGGCAGCCCTGGAGGGACGGGCACTCAGGCAGCCGGGAAGAACCAGCAAGGGAGACCACAACACGTGGCCTGGGTCGGTAAGTCTCTCTGTGTCTGGGGCCTGAGACTTCCCTCCCCCGCTAAGAGACACCTGGTGTCTGGCCTGGGGAAGCCCCTTCTGCTGCCACCTCCAGGCAGCACCAGCAAGGGCCAGCAGGAGCCCCGTGCAGCATCCGGCGAACCCCATTTGGGTGCCTGCCCGCCACCTCTGTGGTCCACAGCCAACTCTGTGAGCCTTTGGCTCCATGTCCCTCTCACCCCTCGGACTTAGAGATCCCACTGGGTCTCTGCCTGGCACTTGGCTTCTTTAACTTCTTCATTTTTTGTTTTTAATCCTCGCCGAAGGATATGTTTTATTGATTTGAGATAGGGAGAGAGAGAGAAACATGAATAGGTTGCCTCTCATATGCACCCCAACTCGGGATCGAACCTGCACCCTCGGCATGTGCCCTGACTGGGAATCGAACCCACAACTTTTAGTGTGTGGGACGGCACTCCAACCAGTTGAGCCATACCGGCCAGGGTTAACTTCTTACTCTTGAGCATGGGCAGGTGATTTTGACTTTTGGGTTAGCTTTAATTCAGAGTGTCCAGTCCTCGGAGTGGAAGTGTTCGCCCCACATCACCTGAGCCCCGGACTCTGGTCCTATCGATCGACTTCTGACTGGAGGCTGTTGTCCCCTAACCCAGAGTGCCCGCCAACACTACACCCGGCCAGACCTGCAATGTGTCCCTCAGCCCCGCACTTCATCGGGAAGCCAGGTGCTGAGCCCCGAGGAAGAATCAAAGAGTCAGCCAAGCCCCACAGGACAGCTGTTCAAATGCCGGGGTAGCCACAGGGGACAGAACTCAGTCAAAGGAATTCCTGGTAGTGCTGGCTCGCACTCAGCCCCTGCATCTCAGTGGAGGCATTTCCTGACTGGTGGGAATAGATACCCAAGGTTTTCACGTGTAAGGGGACCCAGGCTCAGGAAGGAGAGAGGGGCCTTGTGAACCACAGGTCTGCGGAGTCACCCCACGAATGCAGACGTCAACTTGCTCACTGTGTCTGTTCCCATCAGGTGGGTGTTTTGGCCACCCTTGCCTCTCCCGCCCGGGCCCGTTTTTTCCACACCCATCCTGGGCGTCTGCACGCAGAAGGCCTGGCGTCCCCCGACACCTGACGCCTTTGCCCCGCCTCCCGTCTACAGGCCTCCCTTCCTTTCCCCTCTCACAGCTTCAGGGGAGCTTCTCCTTCCTTCTCCAAGATCAAGTTGTAAATGATTCTAAGCAACTTAAAAAATAATTTTGAATGACACAGGAGAGGGCTGGTTAAATGCAGGACAGCTTCGGGTGTGGAATTCTGCACAGCCATTAAAAGTGGCTCGTGGGCTCATGCAGGCGTGACGAGATGGCAACGGTGTGGGGCTGAGCACCTTTTAAAGGCTGTGAGACAACATGACCTCCTGCAGAGCACGGTGTGTGGGGGAAGGTGGTCTGGCAGGATGGACGGCATCAAATTGTTCCTAAGCTTGTCTCTGAATGATAGAATCTGGGTTGAGGTTCAGTCAACACTCAGTGATTTCTAATTTCTATTTTTGTTGTTTTACCATGAACCTCTATTACTTTACTAGCCTGAGTAAGGGCACTGAGTGACACCCCTGTAAAAACTTCACTCAGGTCTCAGCTCCTCCACGAAGACGTCCCTGACCCCCTCCCCCTGCACCTGCCCAAAGCGTGGGTGGTCTCCCTAGCGCTTTATGGAATTGGTGTGGGGAGTTCTCTCTCCACCAGACTAGGAGCCCCAAAAGGGTAGCACCAGCACCGGGGAGGAGCCTCACAAAATGCTCATTGGTGTGAATGGACACTCACCGAAGCAGTGAAGAAAGGGGACCTCTCGCCGGAGGAGGGGCCATGTGTCTCCCAATGGTGTCGGGCACTTAGTGTGTATCGTCAGTGAGTGTCTCGGGTGTGGTTTTGGTTCTGGTGGGTCCGTGGTCCTGGCCTCCTGAGGCCACAGCGGGGGTCCCAGCTGGCATGTCCTCATCGCCCTTTCCCTGCAGAAATCTGCGGCACGCCTGTGTCCTGTTGGAGCATTGTTGATGTCCAGTTCTTCAGAGAAATGCAGCAGATGTTCTATTTATTATCCCCAAAACACAGGCGCCGCAGAGCTCACCTGCACCCATCGGTGCAAAATCGCCTGGCCGCTCACCACACGAGCGCGCGGAGGGGTCAGGAGAGCGAGGCTCTGCGTGGACGGTTTCGTTCTCTTCTTTCCCCAGAAGCCGACTTCACGGAGGAGGAGGGGCACACCCCTTAAGTGTACTGCTTGATTCCGAGCACGAGTCAGTCTGATCACTCCCGACAGAGGTGCCCACGTCACGCACACTCTCATCGAGGGATAGAACACCTTTATCACCCCCACACCTTCTTTCCTGCACCTCCATGTCAACCCTCAACAATCCTTTCCCCAGGATCCCCTCTCCTTGTCTCTCTCACCCTAGACTGCTTTCGCCTCTCCCAGAATTTGACCCAAATGGGAAGTTTGCGCCTGGCTCTTTTCAAGCAGCACCACGTTGTGAGGTTCGAGCGTGTCATCGTGTAGAGCAGTGGCCCACTCGTCCTCGTGACTGAGCAGCGTGCTGGCGAGAACACCGCCCTTGGGAGGCACGGGCAGTGTGGGCGGCGATGAGTCGGGCTGCCGTGAGCACTCTTGCATAAGAGCTCCTGGGAGCATCCGCTTTCACTCCTGTTGGGTAGACACTGAGGAGTGGAACTGCTGGGGCAGGAGGCAGGTGTAAGAGTTTATAGGAAGCTGGCCCACAGTTCCCCAAAGTTAGGGTGAAGTTGACACTCCCGGTGGACAAGGATGGCGGTTGTGCTTGCTTCACACCCTTCTCAGTGCCCGGCGTTGTCAGCCTTGATCGTGGGCATTGCTGTTGGTGTGCGATGGTGTTTCTCTGGCTTTAATTTCCTCTTCTCTGACGGCCGATTTACTTACAGCATTCACATGAATTTGGGAATTTGGGAATTTGCGAATTGCCTTACAAGCCTTTTGCCTACTTTTTTGAAACTGGATTGTGTTTTTGTTTTAATTGTGGAGTTGTAGGAGTCCTTTATAAGTTTTGGTGGAAGTTCTCTGTCACTTACACGTTTTGTGAGTATTTTACCCCAGTCTGTGCCTTGCTCTTCAGTTTCTTTAAGGTATCTTTAACGAGTAAGATTTTGCTTGGGATGAACTATAATTGCTCGGTCTTTCTTCTTTATGCTCATTGTTTCCTGTCCCCTGTCTAAGAAATTTTACTCACCCCAGATCACAGACAGCGTCTCTCAAATGTGGCGTTTCCATCAGAACACTGCTCAGTAATGAGAAGGAATGAACCACGGCCATAAACAACTTGCAGATCTATCTCCAACTTCCTTCTGTGTGTGGTGTGAGGTGGTGATTCTTATGCTGTGTGGATAGCCAGTTGCTCCAGTCCTGAATGTTAGAACTTGTTGTTCTCCAACGACTTTCTTTGCTTTTTTGTTAGAATTTGGGAAACGAGGCAAACCATCCCTCTCGGAATCGTGCTGCCTGAGGAGGGAGAGTGTGTGGGTGTTCAGGCGGCTCCTGAGTGGGGGTCTCACCTTGGAAAGTAAGCGGTCCTTCTTTGGCTCCCCTAACTGCTGCATGCACGCCCTGCTGCAGGCACAGGATGACGTTCCGAGGTGCGCACGCCGATGCTGGCCGTTGGAAGGTCCTCGGAGCTGGCTGAGCAGGTGCGGCGGCCCGGGTTGATGGGCAGGTACGGGCACAGGTGCTGTGCACTAATGCAGACGTCCTGGATCACACCAGGAACATCGAGATGCTTCTGACATATTTTGAAATAGGGCAGTCCTACTTTTTTTTATTTGTTGCATATATATTAACTTAAAATTTAACATGAAAACAAACCTTTCCCAAGTTGACTCTTCATCTTTCCCGCAGGTTATTTCAGTCCTGGTCCATACTGACCTGTTTCTATATACTGTGATTGTTGTACAGTTTGGATTTTTGTTCTCTTTACTTCCTACTTGATGTCATATCCCAAGTATCTTTCCTGTAATTACATAATGTTAGTTTCTATATACTTGTTTTTTTATAAATATTTTACTTATTTATTTTTTAGAGAGAGGGGAAGGTAAGGAGAAAGAGGGAGAGAAACATCAAAGTGTGGTTGCCTCTCTCATGCCCCTTACTGGGGACCTGGCCGCAAGCCATTCCTGTGCCCTGACTGGGAATTGAACCGGCAACCCTTTGGTTCTCAGGCTGGCGCTCAATCCACTGAGCCACGCCAGCCAGGGCACAGAGTGTCAGTTTTAATAGCGGTATACTGTTCCATAACATAGATGTTCCAATACATATCGATGCTTACCCATTCTCTCATGGTTAGATACAGGATCAGGTCTGCCGTTTGGTGATATAGGAAATGGTGACCATCTGTGTACAGAAACATTTCCCCTTATTTGACTTTGTTCTTTAAGGTGCCTTTCCCAATCTTTCATTACTGCGTGGAGGGGCTAGGTGGGTGAGTGTTGCTCATCTGCTGATACACGTGCGGACTCCCGATGATATTGTGCGTCTGCATTGAGTAGGCTTGGGATTGAAACCAGAGATGCTGCTGTGAATTTTGTTAATAATTTTTCTAATTACTGAACATTAGTAATAATGAAGGCATCAACAGCATTCCGAGGCAATTTATTGTGCTTGGATTTTGACAAAAACATAGTCGCAGCTGGCTTCCAATCTGTCCCTGGCAAACTAACTTTTTGAGATAGTACAGTTATAAAACTCCCTTTGCCAACTGCGCGTACTATGTGGGGTTGAGATAACAGTTGTTTTCGGGGCTGCACAAGGTCTCCAGAGGATGGCTAGGGTGAAAGGCTCAGGTCTGGCTTCAGAGATCTTAATTAATGATCTGGAAGAGCCTGACGCAACTAGTTAATTAGATTCACAGACGGGGCACAGCTGAGAGGTGGTGTGAACTCTGGGAAAAGGTGAAGGAATTAGATGAAGAATTCTTGCCATCGCCAAGGAACACACAGTGAAAGGGCAAATCCGCCGTAGCCTGAATCAGAATAGTTTGGTCTCACGTTAATCCAGCCTTTTGCCCCTGTCACAGCCACGTCTTCGCAGGGTTTGCTTACAGCAGCCCCCAGTGGGCACGGCAGCCTGGGTGCGCATTGCTCCCCCCCACCCCACCCCTGCCCCCGCACTTTGTGGTTGACAGCAGTGCCCCATGACCTCTCGAGGGCCCGAGTCCTGTGTGTACATGGGGAGAGCAGTCACCTGACTGCAGAGTGAAATGAGAGGGAGCGGTGAACGTGCTTGGTCAGCGCTGGAGTTACTCTGCTTACAGTTCCTTTTCAGCCTCTAGTGTCTCTTGCACGCGCCTTGGTCCTGCACTTTTAAACCTGTTTTCCCCACTGCCAAGCAGGTTAGATAAAGGCCAAGCGCAAGGCTTCCCGGCTTGTACACCCAAACTCCTGGGGGCCCGTGGGACCAAGGCAAGGCAGGGAGACAGAGTCTTAAACCATGAAACCGGATGGAGGGCATGACGCTGCAAACCTGTGTCATCAAGAGACGAGAGATGCGCGCCCCGCAGTTCCCATCATCTCGTTGGAGCCGGGAGTGGGGAAGCCCTGCGCGCCTCCCAGGGAGCAGGGGCGTGAATGGGGAAGAGCTGGCCGGGTCTGGCGTGGCTGTGTCAGCCGGGACTGTGGTAGCAACATGCTCGTAAATCCGGTTCGGCCTTCATATTTTAAAAATTGAATAGAAGAAAAAATATTTATTATAGACTGCGCCCTGGATACCCCCTTTGCCCCCACCCTGTCTTCCCTGTGTTCCTCAGCTTTGCGCCCAGACCTGTTCTGTGCAGGGTCATGGGTCTCAGCCCCATCTGGTTGGGAAGGGCTCCATTTCGCTAACATGGTTCATGACAGCCCCTCCCGGGGCAGGTGGGAAAAGGAGAGAATCCTCCCATCTCAGAATGGAAACAGAGTGTCGGGGAGATAAATGACCTGTCCAAGGTCACGCGGCTGGGACTGAAGTCAAGTGCTGCATGCACGCATTCTGGTTATGCAGTTGTCCGGGTGTCTCATCCAGTCTCACAGCCAGAGTGTGGGAGAGGACAAATTACCCGGGTGTGGGGGAAGGAAACCAAAAAGCACTTCTGCTTTTTACTCTGAAGGCGACCCATTCCAAAGGCACCAGGTGTGCACCACTTTTCCTAATGCACAGAAGACATTGATGATGGGGTCCCTCCCTCAGCTCTGTCACCCCTGGAAGGCAACGTGGCGGCTTCCCTTTAGGGGCGAGGGTCAGGAGGATGGCTGGCACTCCCGATGGCAGGGGCTGTGCTGTTGGGAGGTGGACTGGGACAAGGGGCAGGACAGCAGGTTTGGGAGCCATTCTGTCCTGAGCACCAGCAGCCTTGGGCTGAAACCCCCGCAGCCACAAGGGAGGGTGAGCTGGTTCCCTTGCAGTTTCTTGTTCACCAGTCCGGATGGACAGACCGACCCTAAGGACTAAGTCTCCCTTTGATATTTCTTGTGTTTCTTGTGTGTTTGAAGGCAGTTTTTCCACTCTGCTCCGCGCCTCTTTTCCAGGTGTGTAAGACTCCACACCAGCCCTTCTCGCGCTCCCTCCACGCCAGCCAGTCGGGCCCGCCCTTGGCCCGGCAAGGTGCTGAGCTCATTCCCCACCCAGGGCTTTTGACTCTGCCTGGAGCGCCCTTCACCATGACCTCCGCACAGGCACCTCCCCCTCAGCACTTGGCTCAGACCCTGCCTCCCACAGATGCCTCCCTGGTCAGATGTTTTGTGCTTGCTTCCCCACTGGCCTCCAGTCTCTGCCGTTTACCCACCACTGCCTGTACTGTCTCGTTCCAGTATTTATTTTGTGCTTTATGCTGCTGGGCTGTCACCCATCACTAGACTCTAAGCTCCATGAGTTCAGGGTCCTTCATGTCCTGTTTACATTTCTCTCGCCTAGATCATTCCATATTGATTAAACCCATGGCAGGGTGTGTGTGTGTCATCTCCTCTGTGTCAAAAACTAGGCTAAGGTCTTCTGTTTCTGGCCAAAAGGGAGTAAGAGAGACTAGATTTACCCTCCTTCCTGAAACAGTCGAGGAAAGGGGGAACCGCACGCAACAGACTGGTCCATTCAGGGCATTACGACTGTGCTCTGTGTGTTCAGCCAGTGAAGTGGAGACCCGAAGATACAAGCAAGACCTAAACCGAACTTCTAGAGATGAAAACTACAATGTCCGTGTTGAAAATACGCGGGGTAGGATTAACGTCAGATTGGACATTACAGGAAGGCAGACTGGCGAACTTGAAGACGTGGTGATAGAGCGAATACCCCCCAGCTCATTCCGTGAGGCCAGCGAATACCCCAGGAATTCGAGCCTGGCTTTACATTTGAAAAGCCTTGTCACGCACCATATGAACAAACTAAGAAAGAGAAAACACACCATCTTCACTGAAGTGAAAGCAGCATTTCACAAAATCTGAAAAACGAGAGGTATCATCACACTAGATGGATAATGACTGATGATTTCCCCCTAAAATTTGGAACAAGACATGAATACCCACTCTCACTACTTCCATTAAAAGTTATACTGGAGGTCTTAGCCAGTGAAATAAGGCAAGAAAAAAGAAAAAAAGCATTCTGATTGGAAAGGACAAACACAACTCTCTTTATTTGCAAATAACAGTATCATGTTGTTTGCATAACGAATCTGGTAGAATCTACCAAAATGTGTCAGAACTAGTAACTGAGCTTATCAGGGTTTCAGGAAAGATCAAGATATAAAAATCAATCCTGTGGCTATATAGTAGCAGTAAATAATCAGAAATTGAAATTTTAAAAATACCACTTATCAGGTTGTCCAAAAAGTTCATTTAGTTTCTTTCCATGCAATGACTCTAGTAGCGCTTAGTTGTCTTTAACTTCATTTGAAGCAGTTTTGTTAGATGATATTGTGACAGTGGCCCCATCAGCATGCACTAAAAAGAAGTATCAAAATTGATGAATTTTTGTACAGCCATTTTAATATTGAAGATGGAAGAAAATACACAACAGTTTTGCCATAATATGCTTTATTATTTCAAGAAAGGTAAAAATGCAACTGAAATGCAAAAAAATAAAAGATTTGTGCAGTGTATGGAGAAGGTGCTGTGACTGATCAAACGTGTCAAAAGTGGTTTGCGAAGTTTCTTGGTACTATTGACATTTTGGCCAAACAACCCTTTGCTGTGGGGCTGTCTCCTGCATTGGAAGATGTTCCGCAGCACCCCTGGCCTCTACCCACTGGAAGCCAATAGCAAGAGATCGCCGACATACTCCAAATATCCCAATCAATAAAGTTATTGGTGAAAATGAAAAATGTGCCTTTTATTTTATGGAAAAAACCAAATGGACTTTTTGGCCAATCCTATATAATAACATCAAAAATATAAAGTACTCAGATCTGAATCTGAATAAGCGTGTAAAAGACCTGCACACTGAACCACAAAACGTCGCCAAGAGGAAGGAGAGAAAATATGAATAAATGGAGAGAAACACCTCTTCACAGATCTCAGGATTCAATATTGCTAAGGTGTCAGTTTTCCTCAAATTGATCCATAGATTCAACACGCTGTCGATCAAAGTCTCAGCAAGCTCTTTTGTAGGAAGTGACAAACGGATTGCTAAAAGTATGTGGAAATGCGAAGCCCTTAGAATATTAAAAGCAGCTTTAGAAATGAGGAGTGTAGTTGTAAAACTAATACGACTTGATTTCTAGACTTGCTGTAGACATGCAGTGACCAGGACAGTTTGTACTGGCGTCGAGATAGACAGGTGGATCGATGAGACCGAGTGGGGAGTCCAGCAAGAAGTAGACCCACAAATGGTGGGCCCATTGATTTGGACAAGGCCCCTGCATTGTGGGGCTGGCCTTCCAACGGCGGGGCCGGGCAGGCCGTATTCGGGTACTGCAGAGACACCAGTTACATAACGTGGATGGCGGTGTAAGTTCGACTTAGTCACTTCTTATCCATCTTTCCTATCCTTCCGTCATCACAAAGAGTGTGACTTGATTCTCTTCCAATGTGTCAGCTCGTATTTTATGGCAGATCATGGTTTTCCGGGTCATGATTTCAAGAGTCTCTTGTTTTTATTTAAAACGGCCACTAATCAATTTTGACGCCAACATCTTCTTACCTCAGACCGTGTCCAGATACCCTCTGACCCCTCCTGTGGAGGTGGTGGGGAGGCAGCTCCCCAGAGGAAGTGCACTCTCCAGCAGGACAGCTCCAGCCCCCGCCCCGTCCCTCTGAAGCCCCAGGGTCCTTGGCTGGCTAACTTCTGTTCACTCCTCAAATCCAAGTTCTCACGTTGTCTTGGTGACTGCCCTCATTGTGTCTGCATCAGTGTTTGCAGCCGCTGCTGTGTCCTGGGTGCTGTGGAAAGACTGGAAGAATGGACAGAGGAAGGAATGGGGCTGGAGGGCTGAGCAGCAGGGACTCCCAGAGGGTCCCTGGGGGAAGACCCTCCATGTGAGCGGTTCACGTTTGAGTGCAGCTGGGGCCGTGGTCCCTGGTGTGGTGAGGAGGAGGGTGGGCTGGAAGAAGAGCCAGGACCCACATTCTAAAAGTCAGAGGAGCCTCATGAAGGATTTTAAATAGGAGCAGTGCTGCAGCCAAGCATCGGTAGCTCCAACTCTTCCATGGCACCCCACATACCTGGTGCAGATGCCCCAAAGTGTCTCTTCTCTTTCCATCCAAGAACAAAGTGAGAACACAACAAGCCCACATCTTAGAAGACATTTTATCATTTTACTAAGTTTTGATGCCTTTAAAAAAATTACACAAACTTCTTAAAATGCACATCCCCCTTTGGGGAGTGCAGCAAGGAGCCGTCTCCTAATGCGCCATCCTCACTGGGCACAGGCTGCATCTCTAGCGCCCCCCTGCCCTCCGCCGGGCTCCTGCTGGAACACAGAGCATCTGATGTTTCCAGAGTCCTGGTGTCAAGTCTCAAAGGAGCTCCATGAGGCGTGTTGCATGTCATGCGGCCATTTCTTCGCCGAGAAGGAAACCAGAGGGCTTACATCTTTTTCTTTCACTTATTACAGTAGAAGAGTAACTGCATCCGTATTTTCAAACTGCCTCTGCATGTGTCTTCTCATGTGCATCTCACATTAACCCTGTGATTTTGGGGTTATTTTTATAATAGCCATGTTACAAAGAGGAAGGTGCAGCTCCAAGACTTGAGGCATTGCCCAGAGAGGCACAGCAGGCAGATGGCGGCATGTAATCGCCACTCCGCTCTGTCCATACGCCCGGCTCGTGTTTTTCTGCAACAACCTGCCTCCCAGTGAGAACAGAAGCCTGCGGGGCTTTCCAATTTGCTCGTTAATTGACTCCTATAAGAGGATACTCCATTCATTTGGACCAGTTCCCACTGGATAGGAGGGCCAGGCTTCGGCACTGGTGTGGGTTGGCGCTGATGAACTTCTCTCCCATGAAATTGGTTCCCCCCAGCTCCAAATCCTTGTAATCAACATGGGCCATTTGAAAGCCAACAGCTTTGCTTGTTTCAAACAGAGCACAATGAGCGTGTTTGGTTTTGCGCTGGAGGGCAGCTGGGTTGTAGACAGAGAGGCAATCCATGCCCGTTCTAGGTTCGCCCAGCCCATTCATCCTTTCCTAACTGAAGCACAGTCAGTGTGTAATAGTGTATTAGTTGTGTTAGCTTCAGGTGTGCAATGCAGTGATTTGATGTTTTTATACCTTACAACGTGATCACCCCACAAATTCTAGTAATCATCTGTCACCATGTAAGCACATAGCAATACAATTGACTATATTCCCCTTTACTTTTTCACACCCCCCCCTCCTCTCTGGTAACCATCCCTCTGGTCTCTGCTTCCATGACTCTGGTTTTTTTGTGCTTTTTAAGAGTCTTACATGTCAGTGACTAATTTCACTTAGCATGATATGCTCTGGGTCCATCCATGTCATCACAAATGGCAATATTCATTCTTTTTTATTGCTGTGTAATATTCCATTATATAAACACACACACACACACACACACACACACACACACACACATCTTCTTCATCCATTCGTCTATTGATGGAGACCTAGGTTGCTTTCATATCGTGGCTATCGTAGATAATGCTGCATTGAACACAGGGGTGCACACATCTTTCCAGCCTACTGTTTTCATTTTCTCTGGGTTGACACTCAGTGGTGGAACCGCTGGGCCTTTGGACCATGATGACCAGACGGGAGCCCTTGCGGTTGGGTCCCAGTAGTTCAGCTCACATAGACGTGGAGAAGTGGGAGTTGATTCTTGCTTTGCTTATGCCTGCGCATCAGCCTCAGTGTCTCCCTGTGTAATGTGTATGCAAACCTCTTTCCACCTGCCCACCTGGCTGTGCTGATGTGTTACCCTGTCACTCACAGGTAATCATTAGTCATCTGTTCAGTGAATTAATGAGCGAGTGACCTATGGACCATTTTTACTGATTGATATGATGCTCTAGCACATAGCCACCCTCCTGCCATCAGCAAAGAAGAAAAGGAAGTCAGTGATGGGCTCTGGGAAGGAAAATATATTTCGCACGTAAATCTGGAAACCCAGGTGCACACCTCACAAGTGCTGGGACTCAAGTGTAACTACTTTTGTTGTTACAGAGGCGCACTGCTTGTCATAAATATGAAATTACCATCATGTTTTACGTAACGGCAAACCAAGCAGCACGTTTTAGACATAGCACAATTGCATTAGATACAGGAAAGAAGAAGACGAGGACCAATACAGATTCAGAAGAGCAGCTTCATGTGGGGGTTGGAAGAGGGCATAACTGAGGAGAAGCCCACGGGGACTTAGGTGTCGTGGGTCGGAGTCTGTGGGGGCAGGGGGTCTGTGGGGCATCCACAAACAATATATACCCTTAAAGTTTACCATCTTCACCACTCATAAGCGTGCAGTTCATGGCATTAAATGCATTCATGTTATTGTGCAGACATCACCACCGCCCATCTCCAGAGGCTTTTCGTCTTGCAAGGCTGAACCCATACCCCCACTAAACACGAACTCCCCATCCCCTTGCCCTCCAGCCCCTGGCAGCCGCTGTTCATCTTCCTGTGTCTGTGACTTTGACTCCTCTAAGTGGAATCATGCACTGTTTGTCTTTCTGTGACTGGCTCATTTCACTTAGCGCAGTCCCCTCAAGGTATATCCACACTGAGGCATGGGACCAGACTTCCTTCTTTCTGAAGGCTGGCTGGTAAAAAAGGGACTCACTCTGTCATTTCGCTGTTTGCTTTCTGTATGCATGATAGCTTTTTGTCCCTTATTTCCTTCATTGCTGTCTTTCTTTGTGTTCAGTTAATTTTTTTGTTGTTGTGAAATGTCTAACTTCTTTTCTCATTGCTTTTTGTGTATTCCCTACTACTATTTTTGTGGTTACTATGGGGGTTAGATTTAGCATCCTAAAATTACAACACTCTAATTTGGATGTGTGTCAATTTAAGTTCAATAACATACATAAACTCTGTTCCTTTACATGTCCATCCCCACCCCCTTCGGCTGTTGATGTCCCACATTTACACCTTTATACACTGTGTCTAAAACACAAGCTGATATTTTAAAAAATACATTAGTCTCTTAAATTATGTAGAAAACAATGTAGAGTTAAAAAAACTATAATACTATTAACTTTTATACTAATCGCTTTTTAAAAAATGTATTATTGTCTTAAATCACGTGGAAAACAAACAGTGGAGGTGCAAACTGCTGTTACAATACCAGCTTTTATAATGGCCCTTGCACTCACCTTTACTGGGAACTTTATTTCGTCACATGGTTGTAAGTCTCAGTCCAGTGTCCGGTCATTTCACCGTGCCGGACTCCCTGAGCCTTTCTTGCACAGCAGGTCTGGTGGTAATGAAATCACTCAGCTTTTGCGTGTCTGGGAATGTCTTATTTTCTGCTCCCTCACTTTTGAAGAACTGTTTTGCTGGAGAGGAGATTCTTAGTTGAAAGTTGTTTTTTTCCTCTGAGCACTTTGAAATATATCCGCCCCTGATTTCTGGCCTCCAAAGTTTCTGATGGGACAACTGCTAATAATCTCATTGAGGCTCCCTTGTAGGTGACAAGTTGCTTTTCTCCTGCTGCGTTCAAGATGTCTCTTTGTCTCTGGCTTTCAACAGTATGATTATAATATGCCTTAGTGTGGGTCTTTTTGAGTTCATCCTATTGGAGTTGGCTGGGCTGCTTTGATTTTTATACTTGTATGTTTCATAAAATTTGGGAAGCTTAGAGTCATTGTATCTTCAAATATTTATTCTACCTCTTTCGGTCTCTTCTCCTTTTGGGATGCTCGCAGTGTGTGTGTTGGTTCACATGATGGTGTCCCACACATCCCTTGTGATCTGACTGCTTTTCTTCAGACTTTTGGTGATCTCCATTGTTCCATCTTCAGGTCTGCTGATTGCTTCTTCTGCTCGCTCAAATCTGCTTTTGAATTCCTAGTGAATATTTTATGTTAGTTATTGTACCTTTTGGCTCCAGATTTTCTTCTTAGGTTTTTGCTTTATTGATATTTTCACCTTTTCATATATTATTTTCTTGACTTTCTCCACACCTTCCTTTAGTTCTTTGAGCATCTTGAAGACCATTATTTTAAAGTCTTTGTCTAATAGATCTGCCATCAGATCTTTTTACAGAGATAGTTTCTGTTTATTTTTTCCTTTGATTGGGTCATACATTCCTGTTTGTGTGCCTTATATTTTTGTGGTTGTTGAAAACTGAACATTTGAGTATAAAACGTGGTAAATCTAGAGTCAGAATATTTCCATTCCTCAGGATTTGCTCAGGGTTTTTTTTTATTAATCTTGTAGGCTGTCTCTGCCAAGGATCAAGGATCAGCCTGAAGTATAAACTTAAGGTCTTCTCAGGTTTTTTTTCCTGAACCTATGCCTTTCCCCTTGTGTGCATGGTGACTTTCTAATCGCTCCCATTTATGTGGTTTTAAATGTCTTCATCTTTAATGTATGGATCCCAAAAGAAGGAGACAGAAAAATGAAGGAGGGAGGAAAAAACTGAGCACCAGACCTGGATGTCACTTCAGCCAGAGGGGTGGGGCTTGCAACAGTGGGGGGAGATGCAACAAAAATGGCCCCCCGCACCTTCGTGGGCAGCTTTGTGGTCAGAAGCACAGGTCTTCACTCTCTGAAGGACATGGTCGTTTTTGCCCGCTGGGGCTTCTGCCATGCCTGTGCAAGCTGTTCCTGGCACCTGTACACAGCTTTCTGCCCTGGGGCAAGGGGCGGGCAAGAGATAGGCAGCCACTACTCTTCCCAGAGCTGAAGCTGACCGAGGTGAACAGCAACTCACCCTCCAAGCCTTCTCCTGGAAGTTGCAGGCCTTCAGCAGACACCAGGGTTCCAGAGTGGCCACATCAGACAGATCCTGCCAGTGTGCTTGCCTAGGTGGGGAAAGAGATTGCAGTGCCTCCTACGCCACACTCTTCCCCAGGCTGATGTGTTCACCCGGGGAGTTGTACAGACTTTTTGTTACTTACCAATTCCTCCATTCATATATATATATATCATGTATATATCATATATACACACACACCTGTATGTGTGTATATATACATATATGTATGTGTGTATATATACTTATATATGTAAACAATATATACATATATATTTTTTTGTTCTGTGTCTGAAATATTTTTAAACGACAAAAATGAAGAGCAACACAAACCCAAAGCAAACAGAAAGAAGGAAATAATAAAGGGTGGAATAAATGAAATTGAAAATAGATAAGCAACAGAAAAAAAAATCAGTGGAACAGTAAGCTGGCTCTTCAGAAACATGGAAGGGTTAGTAAAGCTTTCCTCCAGACTCACAAATACAAGCCAAGAGAAGATCCACATCATAAATATCAAGGATGAAACAGACCCTGTAGCCATTAAAAGATAATAATGGAAAGCTGCGGACAACTAACACTAATAAAACTCCGAAACTCAACTAAGAAAAAAAATTAACCTGAATAGTCCCGTAACTGTTCGATACATCGAATTCATCATGTAAAGGCTCCTGGGAATGAAATTCCTTGCCCGGATGGTTTCCTGGCGGACTCCACCACATAGTTGAATGCGGTCTGGTCTGCATGGCCCTTTGCTTGCTTTGCACCCGGAAGGAGATTGGAGCTACCGTTCCATGCTCGGTGTGTGCAGGTGAGCAGCACACTGCCCCCCCCCCCCGCCCCGCCGGCTCCACATTTTTCTTCTCCATTTCTTCCACCAGACTGACTTTGTCAGCCACTGCAAAACCATTAGAGGCAGGCAGGACATCAACAAAACCATTAGACACCGGAACAGCGTTCTGCATTTACACAGAGAGATGATGCTTCAGGGCCCACAAAGCCCTGCTGTGCAGCGGGCAGGTTGTGGGACTCAGACCTGCAGCTTGCCTTTACATCACCCACGACTTGCCCTGCCCCAAACTGCCGTGGCCTGGGAAGCGGATGGCATTTGAGAGTCTCACCTTGCTGTCGTGTGGCCCACAGGGGCAGATGGAAGCTGCCTAGCAGCATTTGACTTCCCGGGAAGAAGGCAGGGGCAGGATTGGCCAGGTGCAGATAGTGGCGAGGGGCAGGGTGTTTGAATGACCTGAGGACTCTGTAACTCGTCAAATTAAAAAGGGAAAAAAAGCTTATATTGTGAATGTTATCAGAGACTTATATGCATCAAGCAGAATTCAAGTGTGAGAAACTCCTTTTTCTTTGTACAGAAGAGCGGACGGCAGGCCCAGCAGCCCGTTATTAAGTGTCTGCAGCCCGAGAGGGTATTTTTAGCTCCTCTCCTGCTGGATGTTAAATCCCTGAGAATCGCTGGGAGTGAGCGTGGTGGGCGAACCCTCCTCTCTTTCTGCTCCCCTGAGAGATCTGCCTGGACGGAACATGGTCCCAGGAGATGCCAGCTCCATGTCTCTGCAGGTACCGCACAGTCAGGACACCGGAGACGAGTGTCAGAGACACGTGGCATGTCCTGGCCGCTGGTTGCAGCCCCAGAATGAATATCCCACAAGTCATCTCTGGGCACTCGGCTCCTTCCGCCTCAGGGAAGAAATGGAGCAAGGCAGCTGTTTGAGATGGTCGCGTGGCCTGGTGCTGTAGGAGGAGTAGGGAGGATTTGGGGTTTCCTGCAGAGGCTTGCGTCTCCTTCCCACACCTCCCCCATCACAGCACAGTTGGGGGAGGGTCTCCTGGTGCCAGGTGCAGGGCCAGGCAAGAGGAAGTCAAAGGGGGAGCCGTGCGGGCTGTTCTAACTTTGGTTTCTCCCATTGCCCACACCCCTTCTCAGATGAGCTCACGTGTGTTTTCACACGTGGGAAACACGGCTGAGCTTTAGTTGCAGGCCTCCTGAGGTGGGTGACAGAGGACAGGACATGCTGTTGAAGAAGGACCCTGACCTAGGGACCATGGACAAGCCAACCTCTCTTGGTCTCCCGTTTCCCCCACTGGAAAAATTAGGGTGATGATGGCCACCCCCAGGGTTGAAAGGATGAGTGCTGGATTCCACGGTTCAGTGCTCAGCTCTGCCATTTCCTGGCAATGTCACCGGCAAGGCCAAGCATGCAATCTGAGAGTCTTGATGCTTGCATCTGCCGAGGGCAGCTCCTCATAGCACCCAGGGTTTTGGGGAGCATGAAGTGGGTCCGTATGTGTGGAGTGTGTGGAACAGTGCCCGTCACGGGTGTCAGGCACCAGGTGAGTGTCAGCTGTTTTTATTACAAGGCACGAACCAATGAAGACGGACCTCAGTCTTCCAGAGTTTGTGAAGGCGTCTGAGCAAGGGGCACCCTTCTGAACTAGTCTCTCAGCCATGGCACTGTAGGCACTGGGGCCAGGTAATTTTCGTGGCGGGCCCGTCCTGTGCTTTGTGGGATATTTAGTAGCGTCCCTGGCTTCTGCTCACTAGCTCCCACTTGTGATACCAAAAATACCTGCAGACATTGTCACTTGTCCCCAGTTTGTCAAGTTACCCCGGAGAGGGAATGATGGACCGGAGTAGCGAGGCAGGAACAGGGAACGCCGTGAGTGACATGAGTGATGAGAGTGGGGGACATCGAGTGTCCTTGGGGATGTCGGGCCCATGGCCCAACCACTGAGAAATGGATCATCCAGGAGACTTGTCACGGCCCCAGCCACCAAACACAGCCCCCTTAGGGTGATCCCACGCTCAGGTGAACCATCTAGGGGGACATCTCCCACGACATCTCCCACAACATCCCAGTTGTGGCCCGGGTCGGAGTGTGGGAGAAGCCGACTTCGTACTCACTGGTGCGTGTGTACATGAACCAAATTTGCGACCTAGTGCCTGAGAACATTCACCCATGTTTTCTATGCGTGTCTTTCCACCGAGCGGCTCAGCCGTGACCATGACGCCTGCGCAGCTCTGCTCTCACAGAACTGGACAGCGGTGCCTCCGGCTCACCTGGAGGGACAACACACAGAAAGACAAAGTCCCTCGCAAACTTGTTCTGGAGCTAATTTATGTAGGTCATCACTCACCATTTTACCAGATGCCTTCTTATAGGAATCTGGTGGCAGAGATTTGCCTCGGCTTCCATGCCGGGCATCACCCCTTTCTTTACTAAACAATTGATTTTCCCCCATATGGACCCGGAACCACAGGGCTGATGGGTTTCTCCCTTTGCCGAGCTTGCTGGGAAGGTTAGACATGCCGGTGGCCGGTTCCAGGCAAGCGCACGAGGTCTTTGGGCACGAACTGGGCTCTTTTTGCCTGCTTCCATTTTCTTGAGTTTTTTATTTTTTGTTTTTTGACCTCATCGATGGTTACATATCTTAAATTTCATTCCACTTTATCTATTTCACAGTCCACTTTTACTTATTTATTTATTTGGAGGAACTAGGTAGTCATTAATACATTTTTGCAAAAACAGACACTGGGTTCTTCAACTGGGACACTGGTCTGTGTCAGCGTCCAGGCCAGACGGATGCTCCCGGCCCTGACCTCCTGCGCTCGTTCCGGGGAGCCCATTACCCAGACTTCCCCACAGCAGTGCTCCCGTGGCAGAGCACGGGCTCCGTCATTTCCATGGCAGTGTGTCGCTTGAGGACTCAAGTGTAATTGCGGCCCGAGAGGGGGTGAAAGGGACAGTGGCACAGAGCTGTGCAATGGCACAGCACTGCAGAGAGAGAGAGAAAAGAGGACAAAGGGTTGTCCTCTGTTCTCTGATAAGGGCATTGCATCTCTTTGGGGATGCAGGGGCTGGGGCCCAGGGCAGAATGGGCCTTCAGCAAGAAAGAGCCATGCCCCGAGCCAGGGCTCAAATCCGAGCCCTCTCTGCCTTCAGGGTTTCACTTTAGAATCCATCCCGGTCTGCAGGTTTCTCTCCCAAACACTCATGTTGCTCGGCCAGAGTGTCGGATGGACAGCCGGGTGAGGTGCCGCGGGCAGCGGGGCTGTGCATGGAGGGCACAGAGCACCCTGGTTATTGATGCGGTGCTGCAGCTGGCCACCCACGGTTAGAACACAAATGGAGCTTCTGTAGGAGGCCCAGTGTAGCTGAGTCCTGTAGTTTCCTTTGAGCATCTCAACCCTTCTCCCCAAGAGCCAACGGAAAGACGTACCAGTTCAGGCGCTTCCAGTTCCAGGTGACAGCAGCGTAAGCCCACAAGCCCAGTCATCACAGTCACTGAGAACCCGAAGTTCCTGGGGGGCTCCCTTCCATGCAGGCTGCAGCTGTGCCTCCAACAGGGCCTCCCGTGTTTAGCCCTCGGTCCTGCTGGGCTTCGTGCAGCCTCGCTCTACAGGTGGGTCTTGTCCACATTCGGGGTGACAGGACCCAGGCAGCCTCTTGGACACAGCTTCCAGCCTGGCAAACCCAGAAGAGGAGGCTTTCTCTCAGTGTGCCCACACTGAAGCCCAGGAGCACCCGAGGGTCTTTGCTCGTCTCTTGGTTGCGAGGCAGAAGCAGGACTTGGCAGCGAGGAGGGGGGCCCAGAACAGAGGGCACGTCCACCGGACCTCCCACAAGCAAGTGACGCCTCTCGCAAACTCTTCTTGAGTGGAGACAAAACCCACTTCGTCCTGTGAGGCTGGCTTGACCTCGATACCCAGACTGGGGGTCAGGCAGGCCATAGGATGGTGGCGGGTAGGAAAGTGGGACACATTCGGTGCAAGAGTCCCATCGCCTTGGCAGGATGAGCCAACCCAGAGCCCAGAGGAAAGGGCGTGAGAACAAATAACCAAGAGACCAGCCAGGTTTCTAGAGTCAAGATGAATGTCCACAGTTCTGGAGGGCAGGTCTTCCCTGGCAACGACCAGTTAGTCAAACTTGCTTTAAGAGATTCTGTTCACAACAGCAATGGAACCCACTTAAAATATCAGAATGAAAATATATCTGTGCCAGACCTTTAAATAGAAAATTATGGAACTTCCTTGCCAGACCTAAAAGAAGACCAGAATTGTTTCCAATTCCTGGAGAGGCTGGAAAGGTTCAGCAAGGATAATTCTCCTAAATTTGTTCAGTCAACCTAATTCCAACAAAAGTCGAAGGAGGTTTCCCAAGAAACTAGATACAATTAGTATGGAAGAGAAACTTTCCCGAAAGAGGAAACATTACCCACCGCCCATGGCTCCGAACGTGTTCAAAGGCAAGATTGAGGAGGGCTTCCCAGACCTTCGTTCGGTTAACTGCTCCGGGCTCATGTGTCCAGGGCCTCCTTGTTTGATTTTCTGTCTGTCCACGTGGCCCAGATATATTACCTGGATGGCCACCCAGGACCCGCAGTGTCTGGCAAAGGCCGGGGCCCCCGGCCTGTGAGCCGACTCTCGGGGTTCCGGGGGTGGGGCCTGCTTCATCGTTTAATCTTGTCGTTACATTCAGCCACTCTTGCGATGCATCCAGTGAGGCTGCGACCGCATGCCGGCCTGAGCTTCCGCTTGTCCTGCAGCAGATGGGAAGCCCAGCTAGTGCCCTGCAGACGGCCCTGGACCACCCAGCAAGCCCCTGGGCCTCTGGTCCCTGCCTGGGCTGGTGCGCTGGCAGCCAGTCTCTTGACCCAGGGCAGAAGCTGCACCATCACCCCCCTGTGACCATTCGTGGCTAAGACGCTGGACATGGAGGAATGGGAGGTGCCATCACCCCGCAGAATCCTAGACCCCCAGCACCAGAGGGTTCATGTGGTGCCTATATCTGAGTCACAGTCCCCGTGTACTCCAGACCTAGTGCACCCCTCAGCTGCAAAGAACCCCCGCCCACCCCACCTCTGGAGAGCCGACTCCCTCCCTCGCACACCCACTGCACCCCAAAGAGCCTCCTAGCATGCCTGTCCCCCTGCACAGCCAGTGCTGTGGCCTCAGCCCCCGCTCTGACAGGGGACTGTGCGCTCCTTCAGAGAGAGGGCAGTGTCTCTGTCCAGTGTCCTTGGCATACAGTCCAGTACCTGTCGCAGGGCAGGGGCTCCACAAACATCTGCTGAATTCATGATTGGGCAGCACAGCATGGGGCTCTGGTCTCCTGGCCTGGACTCTGGGCTGCGTGGACAGCTGGGGACACACACATCACCTGCGGCGTCTGGGCTGCCACTTCCGGTCCCTGGCTCCCAATCTCTGTGATACGGGCTGGTGTGGTTGGGTGGCCTGTAAGCATTTTTCCAGCCCTGGAATCCCCTATCCTGTGAGCACATGACCATCACCTCCTGTGGGCGAATCCAGCATCAGGTCCCCTCCACAGGGCTGCAGGCCCAGGTTACAGAAACACGGTGTGCATGCATGCCAGCGTGTACTTGTAAGAGCACTGGGGAGGGCTGGAGATCTGGGCTCTTGTCCCTGCTCCGCCCCTGGCTCACTAACTTCCTTCTTCCCTCTGGGCCTCGGTTTCCTCCTCTGTTGAAAGAGAATGGCCGGGCTGGCCCAGGTCTACTGCTAGAGGGTCCAAGACACAGCTGTACTTTCCATGACGACATTGTCACTCTGTGATCACATCGCACTCATTGCTCTCATGACATCCCACAGTTCTGTGGGGCGCGGCACTATTCTGTGACATTGTGATTCTACTTTAATTATTTACCAGTATTCTCACATTCAGGGTGTTGGCCCTTCAGTCCTTAAAAAGGCTAACTGTCTTTTTTTAAGTGAACTCAGTGCCGTGTCAGCTCCCCATTGCTTTCTGGAGCAAGCTTAAAGAACGGTTTAGGACACAGCCGTTTCGCTACCTCCTGTTCTGTGAGTCGACGGGCTCCGCTGGGCGGTCCTGCTCGACGTGACATCGGCAGGGGCTGCTGTGGGACATCCTGGGGCCCAGGTGGCTGGCTCCGTGGCCCCCCATTGGTGCTGCCCGTCACTGGCCACTCCTCCGAGGCTGCTGTTGACCAGAGCACCTTCGTTGTCCTTCTCCCGGCTTCTCCCTGGGGCTCGGGCTCTGACCGGTTTCCAAGAGGCAGGAAGTAGAAACCTCGGGTTCCCTGAGGCTTGTCCTTGGATTTGCCAGAGTGTCCCAGGATCAAGTGTTGCAGAAACAAGCCCCGCCCCATTTTGGGGGTGTGGCATGTGTGTGGGGACAGAGGCACTGTCAGGGAGGGGGACACGCATTTGGGGATAGGCGACTGCAAGTCCTGAAAACACCAAACTCAGGCAGCTTCCGTAAGTGACATCAGGCGTCGGAGCCTCGTAGTGGCTCAGATGCCATTTGTCTGCCAGAGCCCAGGGGCCGGTGCTCTGTCGACCGTGCACTGTGACTCGGGCCATGCCAGTGCCCCTCTCCGGGCCTCAGTGTGTGCGTCTGTCAAGTGGGAACATTGGTCTTGGACGCTGGGTTGCTCTCTGTCCCTAAGGAGCCTGTCCCTCTGTGTCCTAGGTACTCCTTCCAGGACGAGGAGGACATGTTCATGGTGGCGGACCTGCTGCTGGGCGGGGACCTGCGCTACCACCTGCAGCAGGACGTGCACTTCACGGAGGGCGCGGTGAAGCTCTACATCTGCGAGCTGGCCCTAGCGCTGGACTACCTGCAGAGATGCCACATCATCCACAGGTCAGTGGGCTGCCGGGTGGGGGGAGGGGAGCGTGTGGGGACCGTGTGGGGCTGGGGGTGTGCCAGGAGCAGCCCACAGCAGGGAGTTTTCTCACGGACGTTCCCGGGAAGCCAAAGGGCACAGAGATCATGAGCAATGGCACAGCTTGGTCCTTGCTGGGCAGCCTCTGCACACAGCCTGCTGGCTTGCGTCCTGTCTCCCAGGCAGACCCTCCCGCTGACTGGGCGCAGCCCTCTCGCAGTTCCTGCAGCTTAGAGACCTGGCTGGTGGCTGGCCATTGCTTCTCCGTTCCAGTGTCTCTGGCAGGCTGGAATGGCGTGTCCCTCCAGCATCAGGTTAGAACAGTCCCATGCTGTGAGGTGGCCATGCAGGGGACCCTACTCTGTTCCCTTCCTGACCTGGGAATCAATGGTGTGCATTGTGCAGGATGTCTTCCTCCTTGGAGCTTCTGTGCTGGCTGGGGCTCTGGCTGTGAGCTGAGTCTCTGCTGTCTCCTTGGGGTGGTGGTGGGGGGGCAGGGGCCTGGTTTCCCCCCACCTGTGTGCTCACCGCCAGGTCCAGCCCTGTGAGCAAGGTGGGTTTGACTGAGGCAGAGGAGGCTTCGGGATGCTGTGGTACGTTCATGAAGGCTCCTCCCCGACCACACAGGAGGGGGCTTGGGCGGCGAGTGGCCCCTGACCTGCCCACCACGGCCTTGCACTGTGCCCGCCGACGGCCGACCATCTGACTTACGCAGTTGTGGGGGACCTGAGGGAGACAGGGACTTGCGCTTCTAATGAAGATGGTAGAGTGAACATTTTCTTTGCTCTGCAGCCCCTACTGAATGGCAGTGAGGTGTGTTTGAAAACGATAAATTCACAAGGATGGGGAGTACTGAAGAGGTGGTGATAGGAAAACCTCGGGGGGTTGCAGAGCAGACACAGAGCAGCACGTGACCAAGCACACCAGACACTGAACTTGAAGTTGCCCCTGGGGAGAAGCAAGAGCGGATGGCACTAAAGCGTCCTGGAGAGGCTCAGGAATTGACGGCACCCAGCATCCCAGGAGAGGGGCGGGCTGTGGAAAGAGGCAAAAGTCAGGCAAATTGTTTGAAAGCTTTTCTTTAAAGAATAACTTTAATGTGGGAACCCTGAATATACGACGTTAAAAGCATCACCCTATTAGCAGAGTTTGTCTTGGGGTACTTGACGTGCTCCTGGCTGAAAAGGCAGGCCTCTCCTTCACGTCACACCTCGGTGGCCCCTTGCCGCACCTCTTCATCTTCCCTCATTCCCGCTGCTTCCGTGCTCTGCGGTCTGCGGTCTTCGAAGCCCTGGGTGTGCCAACATCTCACCATCTGAACTTGGCCCACCCGCTTCTTCACCTGTCTTCTCTTCTCCGCCGTTCAGGGGGCTACGGCAGCCCCCTGACTCACGGGAGGCCGGCTTCCTTTCCTTTGTGTTTCTGGCAGGGGCAGGTGGGCTTTGCCCCACCTGCTCACCCCTCAGGTGGCTGTTGGGGCGTGCTTCTGGCTCCTCTGCAGCCGCTCCGCCTGCGCCCCGCTCTCCACGGCTGCGGAGCTGAGCCTCGCCGCCCAAGTCCACCCTCGCCCCATAGCCGCGTTCCATTGCTTGTACAGGATAGTCATCAACCTCCCTTTCCTTTGGAGAAAGAAGTGGGTGAAGGAATTTTCTATACGTTAAACTCGCTCCTTTGGTATAGGGAGAGAGCGACCATACGACAAAAGCAATGTCAAGTTTGCAGAACGGGGAACCCAGCAACTGTTTGACCTGTTGCCATCTCAAGCACGGCACGGAGAGCACACCACCCAGTACGTCCACCAGTATGCGTGTCCCTTCATGGCTTTGTTTCCGTGGCTTTGTGTGAGTGATGTGCAGGGTACGGCGTCCTGAACACCAGCCCGTCTCGATGGGGCCTCTTCTTTATGCCTTTAGTCAGGGGCCTCCCGTGAAGCGAGATTTTAGGTGGTTTTGTTTAGTTGGAATTTTGGCGAGGTGGTGGGAGGTCCCGTGTACTGCATTTGCCTGCATCCTCACCATGACTGGAAGCCTGAACCCTTTTTTTGTAAGTACTGAGAACCCCAGCACTGAGAATTGTGGCTCAGTGGGTTAGGCACCATTTCACAAAGAGAAAGGTCGCCAGTTTGATTCCTGATCAGGGCACATGTCCAGGTTGTGGGTTCAGTCCCCAGAAGGGGCACTTACGACAGGCAACTGATCCATGTTTCTCTCCCTCCTTTCCCCCTCTCTAAGAATAAACAGTAAAAAATAAAATAAAATAAAATAGAATAGAATAGAATAGAATAGAATAGAATAGAATAGAATAGAATAAAATAAAATATAAAATAAAATAAAATATAAAAAAAATAAAAAAGAAATGTTGAAATCCCCCAGATCTGCTTACCATCCTGAACAACTGGGTGGCTGGCCCTTCCTCTGTCCCAAGCAGAAGACTGCAGGCTGGTACCTTAAAGAGTCAGAGAGGGGGCATCTGGACTGCAGGGCACTGACCACCTTTGGCTGAGGGGCTCTACGGAAAACTGCAAGTCCAGCTCAGCAGGAGCAGGACAGTTGCTGCAGTAACACCCCCCCCCCAACTCTGGCTGGGCGGGGGCCGGGGTCTCCTGGCCTTTCCCCTCTCGGCAGGGAGCTCAGACGATTTCACGGGAATATAAGTGAGCCAGGAGGACAGACATTGTGACATCACAGTGTCCCCGTGACCCCTTAGAGTGTAGTCACCGTCAGCGAGCCCACTCCTTCACCATAAGCTCCCAGCTGGGTTAGCAATAGCCGAGGGCTGTCAAGCACCCAGGAAATCTGATGCAAACACAGATCCAACAGAAGCAAACGGACAGTGGAGAACAGCTTGGGAGAAACAGAGATTCTGCAGGAAGAAAAGGCCAAAATAACTACGGTCAGTATTTTCAGAGGATGGAAAAGGATTCTTGCATTTATAAAACAAGAAATACCGTATTTCTTTAAAAATTCAGAGAACAAATGTCAGAGCACCTATGGATAAACAATACGGAAGCAGAAAAGAAACACCAAAAAGATGTGTTGGAAGATAAAGTCGAGGACGTCCCTTGTACAGTAGAACAAAAAGACAGATAGAAAATGTAGGGAAATTAGAGCCCCAGCTCAGTCGTTCTAGCATCAGAGAGAGAAGAGAAAACCCAGGGGAAATGGTCCATGAGAGAAGTGAAGAAACTCTCGCGGACCCGAAGTCCATGGGCTTCCAGGTTGAAGGGCTTACACAGCGCCATGGCTGGAATTAGACCCACATCCAGCAAACTTCGGGCCCTCCCAGTGTCCACAGAACCCCGGGTCCCACAGGCTGAGGAACCCCAACAGTTCAGGATTTATCAGATGCTCGAAGGCCATGGAGATGTGCTAACCAATCGAGTGTCAGGTGTAAATTTTCACAAGTGCAAGATCTCAGAAAATGGGCCTCTCGCACACCTGTTCTCCAGCAGCTTTTAGAAAGTGAGACACCCACTGAAAGCAGAGTAAGTCGTGAAGGGGGAGGAAGTGGGACACAGATAGCTGGGTCTTTGGGGAGCAAGGGTGAAGTCCAGGTCCAGGCTGCTGGTGCAGGGAGCTTGTGCCTGGGCCAAGTAGGGCAGGAGACCCTGGTGGGGGGGGGTGGGGGGGGTGGATGCTTCCAGAGGAGCCAGCTGGTAGATGTCCTGCTGCCTCTGACCGCCTTGAGAGGGGATTGAGTAAATTGGTCAAGATTCTGAAGTTGGGAAAAAAAAAAAAGAAGAATCTGAAGTTGAATAAACACGAGGTTCAGAAAGAAAACCTCACAGGTTCGTAGTCATTCAGTTAGTATTTAATTGGCACCCACTGTGTGCCGGGCAGCACAGTACAAACCGTGATGCATAAATACACGGTCCCTTTCTTCAAAACCTTGATGCACTGAGCACCTACTATGGGCCTGTCACTGGGGCTGGCGTGTGAGCGCCATCTCAGCGGCCCTGCGTGCGAGGTGCCTGATCAGAGCACGTTCAGCGTGCCATGGGGACACAGAGGAACCAGGGAAAGTGTGCCTCCAGGACCTAGAAGTGATGGCCTCTAGGCTGGGCTTTGCTTTGCGGGGAACGCGGGTGTTTCCTAAAACAAAGCATTCTAGAAACGTGTTCTCTGGGCAGTGTGGATGTGTTGTTGCTGGTGAGAGTAGAAATTGTTACAACCCTCTTGGAAAGATATTTGGCAATTGAGTCAAGTGCTTTTTAAACGTTCACATGCTTTGACCCACCAAGTTCACCTCCTGGAAGGTCTCGGGTCCAGGTGGCCTGCAGGTAGGCTCTCTGCTCCGGGTGGTCTCCCACAGCAGTGCTATGGTCACCAGGAGTTCTGAAATACCCCGAAGGAAGGGAACCGCACACCTCCTTCTAAGAGGGTTGAGACGCTGACAGCGCCCACACTTAATGCTGGCTGTGAAACCCGGCGGTACAGAAGGGTTGTTTTTGTGATCTTGGGAGAAAATTGTAGCTTATAAAATTTCATGAGTATGTAAAGGAAGGTCTGGTTATTGAACAAAAAAGATGCAGAAGTTTCCTAATGAGCTGGGGTCAAAGGGAGAGTCCATGTGGTTTTCTCTTTCTTTTGCGATTCTGAAACTTTCTTGGTTGAGCACAACATCCTTTCAATGAGGAAAATCAAAGTGTGATTAACTTTCTCCGTGAAGGACGGTGCTTATCACACAAGGGCTTCATGTTTTATCTTTTATAACAGTCACGTTTTATTAATGTGTAGATCGATGATCATATATATCTATATATACAGTTGTGGATTTTTATAGATATTGTGTCTTTTTAATGCTGATCAAAATTATCTTCTGTTTCTCTTGTATATTTTTTCCTAGATCCTTTTTGAAAAGTCCGTAACTGGGGGGGGGGGAAGTGACTTAGAAAAGCACATCCATACTATTAAAGTTCAGAGCCCTACAAATGATCTTGACAGCACCCTAAATGTTGGCACTTCTCACTTGCACTTGGCTCTATCTTACCTTAGGCCGTCCCTCAGTCCGATGGGACAGCCTGGGACGCAGCCCGCACGCCACCACGTAAGCCTGCCCTGAGAGCTCCCAACAGCTGCCCTGCTGTGCCTCAGTTTTGTCATCTGTAAAACGGGCGTGTGTGGGAATGGAAGGAAAGGACCCTCACACGAATAGCACGGTGATTGTCTGCCACCGCCTGGGCCTCCAGTGAGACTTGTAACCAAATAACCGTAATTAATACACATAGGCTAAAACTGATGGGACCGAATTTTGTACCCCAGATATCCCCCGCCCTCTCCCTCCCCCCGCTGCGTCCAGCCACACCACCCGTTCTCGTCAGATTTCAGACCTCCTTCGTCGCCCCGTGTGCCGGGGTCAGAGCAACTACAAAGAAATCTTCGGATGAAAAAAAGCCAAAAGCCGAAGACATGCAGAAGAGCCATTTAGAATAGAGATTCCCCTTTGCCTTCTAGGCACAGAGCTCGGGCTCCCTCCTGTCACAGGCTGGTAGCCAGCGCCGGGAGGGTTTACGGCTCGGTGATGATGGAAGAGTAAGATACAAGGGAATCCAATTTATTCCTTAAAGTGAGTCTTCCATCTCCTGGGGATAAACTGCTCCCGCAAGTGGACGGAGAGTGTTAATGTGAGATAATAAGTTTCAGAACCAGGGACCTCGGTCTCCACTTAAGGTCAGAGAAACGGGAGCGAAACCTGGGAGCAGCACATGAAAGCAGGAAGCAGACCTCTGAAAGGCCCCGGTGAGTCAGAGGCCGTTTTGCAGAAGATGCTCCAAAGCAAGATGACGGCGCCATGCTGGGAGATCGGGGCGGTGTTTCGGGGAACATCACCCTGCACGGAGGACACTGAGACCTCTGAAGCTTCCCTCCCGCGTTCTTCCTTGCAGCTCTGAGACCTTCCCTGAGTGGGACTCTTCGTCATTCACGCAGGCGTTGGACGAGCTGTGATGGAGAAGTTCAGAGTGTGGGTGTGAAGGTCAGGGGCGTGAGGACAGCACAGCTCTGCCCTTGAGAAGCCTCAGTCCTACGGGAGGAGCGCGCCAGTTCTTAGTTATATTAGTTACCATGTTCAGGCACTGACCACCACATGCCGGGATACACGTGTATACACACACACGATACACACAACTTTGCAAGTATATACGCGTATGTATATATCTTACTTTAATTCAGTATAGGCCCCCTTGCCCCTCCTTTTACTGGGGAAGACAGTGCAGAGCGTGCAGGATGTGAATCATAAGAGAGGCAGGTAGGTAGGCAGGCAGGCAGGCAGGTAGGTAGGTACCAGATGCCCTGAGAGTTCCAGGAAGTGAGCGCTCACTGTGCCTTTGGCCTCCCCCGGGCTCATGAAGGAGCTGGGCTTTGAACTCTGAGCAGCTCTGTAACAGGTACAGAGGGGGGACATTGTTTTCCCAAAGGAAGAACTGACTCCAGGAAAGGGTTGGCAGATTCACGGACCAGTAGCCTCCTTGGGCTCACGTTCGGTGTCTCTGCACAGGACCGTCAGGGAGTTATGGAAGGTCGGCTTTGTCTCGTGGCAGCCCCCGATGTGCAGGAGGCCCAGGGCCTGTTTGGGAGGTGTCGGTCAGCTTCACAGCTGAGCAGGGCGTGAGGCTGGCAAGTGTGCGGGCAGTGTTTTTGTTTTTTAAATTGCGGTAAATATGCATCGCATGACCCTTTTGCAGAGTGCGGCCCAGTGACGTTAAGGAGCCGCACGTTGCTGTACAACCGATCTCTAGAGCTCTTTCATCGCCCCGAGCTGAGACTCAGCACACACCCACCCAACAGCTCCCCGTCCCCCCACCCAGTCCCAGACACCCACCGTCCTACTTGCCATGTCCGTGAACCTGATTCTTGGGACCCCTTGTAAGTGGGATCCCACACTGTTTATCTTGCTGTGTGTGGTCACAGCTCACTGAGCACAGCATCCCCCTGGTTCATCCACATTGGAGCAGGTGTCGGAATGTCCCTGTTACGGCTGGACAATGTCTCACCATGTGGCTGGACCCCGTTTTGTTTGTCCTTCATCTGTTGGTGGGGACCTGCTTTGCTTCCCGCCTTCTGATGTGGCGAATGTGCTGCTGTGAGCCAGCATTGCGGGTATTTACACAGAAGCAGGATAGCTGGATCATGTGGTGCTTCTATTTTAAATGTTTCGAGAGGCTACCTAGGCTAGAGCTTTGTCACAAAGAGCTCGAACTGCTGGACTGAGGAATTCAGACTTTCTGTGTTGACCACAGAGACACGACTAGTGGGGTCTAGGAAGATACGGCAGCAGCCGCACGCAGAGGCGTTCCAAGGGACAGGGCGGGTCAGGAAAGCCAGTCAGGAGCGGCTGCAGACGTCAAACGTCGTGCGATGCTTTTTGTAAGAGAAAAAATTGAAGTTGGTATTTCAGGTCGGAGGATGCCACCCTTTAGAATCGACCGCTAGGACCCACACTGATTCATGTTCTCCCTTTCCACCTCTGCGGGAGGCACTTGCAAATTCACAAGATTTTGACATGGGAACCAAACTTTCTCTGCAATTGTAAACAAGCTTTCTTTAACACGAGAGATTTTGCCACATCAAGACATGTACGGCACTGCTACTTTTCTCTGGAAGAGCAATAAGCAGGATACATGGTGGACGAGCTCCTCTTTGTGCCGAAAGGAGAGGTTTTGCAGGTTGGAAGTGCAGATACGAAGGCACAGACAGTCAACCCAACAGCAGGAATCGAACCAGGAAGTGTGAGCCTGATGCACTCGGGATCTGTTTGTAACTGGCAGCTGCTGTCGTCCCGGGAACCAGCCCCCACCTCCCTCTCTCTTATTCCTGAGTCCAGGAAGTTCAAAATCATCTTCAGCCCCTTGGTGCCTCCACCCATCACCGTCTCTCACGGGAACCAATTCACTGGCCTTGTTTGGATGCATTGGGATGCAGGCAGGACGCCACCCGTCCTGAGCGTGTCCAGGGAGTCAGTGGCCTGGTGGCACCTGTTCTGCCTTGAGGAGCCAGTGGGCATCAGCTGAGGACGAGGCAACAGCTTCCTGCTGCTCAGACCCTGGCACTGGAGGGACACTCAGCAGGGGTTGCCGAGGGTGTCGTCATGGAGCCCTGGAGTGGGGTCCTGCAGGGGAGCAGGATCCTCAGAGCACCCGCTCAGGGAGACCCGAGGCTGGGCAGTACCACCGAGGCAGGTGCTGTGTGATACACGCTGGACCATTCAGAGGAGATGCAGCCTCACCAGGCCACTGCCCGAAGGAGCCCCAGCTCCCACTCCTCTGTGGGGCCAGCCCAGCTGGAGACCAAGAGACGAGGGTCCGGGAAATGCCATCCCATGGACGCAGGAGAGAACAGGAGAAGGGTTTGACCACCAACAGGCACGCAGCCAGCACCACCTGCTGGACCCTGTGGTACCTTGACCTTCCGTTAATCAAACTCCACCGGGCATGGACAGTTTGGCTAGAATGTTGTTACATTGTTACTTCGAAGTCAAGCATTGTCCCCTCCATGACGGCTACCATGCCTGCAGAAGGAAGCACACTGGACTCTGTACTTCATCCTTTCTCGTCCAGACCTCCACTATCACCGTGACCACCATCCTCGGCTGGTGCCTTTTCCGCAGTCGGTTCTGTCACTTCAAGCTCAGAGCCATGTCCCCTCAGCAGCGTAGCCGCAGCACCAAGATGGTGCTGACTCTCCGAAATGTGTGCTTGGATGAGCGTGGAATGCCTATAATAAGAGTATACACCTTTCGTGTAAACACGTCTTTTACCTAAACATTTCGATAGTTTAAATTTTAACGTTAGAGGCTCTTGTGGTAGTTCCTGTGATTTGGGTAGCAGTGACCGGGCTTGGGCTCTGCTGTGATTCGCCCTTTCCACAGGTGGAGACCTGGAGGTCGGGGAGAGGCTGTGACTTGTCGAGGCCACGGGCTCAGCCAGGGTGGGAAGCAGGTCCTGCCGCCCGTGTACCAGCTCAGAGTTCAGGGTCACAGTGCTGTGTCTCCTGTGGGCTCTGGGCAGACTTTGTCTGTTAAAGATGGACTCCAGCCTCGGCGCCGGCCCCAGGCCTCGGCTCCGTGACAAGGCCCAGTGTTCGCACTTTTAGAAGGTATGATGGTCAGGGCAAGATGATGAGTTCAAGTGCAGGGCTGTGGAGAAGTGCGTTGGGCCAGGCTCCTGTGGTGCCTGGGTCTTTGTTTCCTTTATTAATTGATGGGCTTGCTAATTGTGGCTTGTGTCGCGTTACCTGCGGGGATTTTGCTGTGTGAGAGATGTTCCTTTCAAGGGTGGACTCCACTATTTAACGTAGGAAAATCCAGTATTCACTGCTCATCAAACAATCTTAGTTACTAAAGAGGAAAGGGCCTCCCGGCGCCTTCAGAGGAAACGGTCAGTTTCTTAGTGTACGCCCTTCTCTCTCCCCCCCTCCCCCACCCCCCCGCCGCACAGTAAGGGGAAGCCCTCGCCATGTTTGCATGGACTAATGAGTGACAGTACCCCAACTCGGCCCCTGCAGGTATCTTTGTAAAACAAACCCGAACCACATCACTTTGCTTCTTCAAAAGTGTCCCTGACTCCCACTCCTTGCCTGCAGGATGACGTCTGGAGACCACGGCCCCGTCCTTCCTAATGTGACCCTGAATTCTCATGTTGCTCACTCATCCCGTTAGGTTACCAGGGGGAGGCAACTTGTCATAGTAGTTTCCATGAATTCAGAGTGGGAGAAGCCCAGATTGAGCCAGTTTCAGAGAAGAAAATAAACTGTTTTTAAAATGTGGAAGTTCATCATATCTGATGTCTCTGAGGCTCAACCTCAGAGAAACACAGAGAGACAGGGAGAGATCTTGCTCCGTAGGGTCTGCGAACTCTGCCTGGCAAGCAGGCTCTCCAGTGGCCCAGCAACACGTCTGCCACCCGCCCACACGGCCGTGTGCCCAGCTGGTCCGTAACAGTGTAACTCACTCCCACCAGATTCTTATATCAACCCCAGAAAAACCTCTGATTGGCTCTGCTTGAGTCACATGACTATCCCTGAATGAATTCCTATAGCCAGAAGGGTGGAATGTTCTAGTTTAGCCAACTTGAACTACGTGCGCATCTCTCTGAGCCCCATGCACAGCCCCTTTGGGACCATGTTGAGGGGGAAGGATTCCCTAAAAGAACCAAGAGAGAGGGCAAGAAGCCATGCTAAGCAGAAAAATAGGCTACTAGTCTACACGCACCCAGAGATGTGAGGCCTCCACGTGCAGCTCAGCCTGCATGCCCCTCTTCTACCGGCTCTCCAGGGAAGAAAACACTGCCTCCTCCAGGAAGCCTGTCCAGATTCTTCTGAACAATGGAGGTATTCCGTCATCTGTGTTTCCACCGGACTGTTGCTCACTTCTGTCACAGAAGTGACACGTTTCCTATCTGCCTTCTCCACCAGGCTGGGGCTCACTCACCTGAACTCTTTCATGCGTCTGGCTGCCTCCGGGGTCTAGCACAGTGCCCAGCACACAGCAGGGTCGACAGGCATCTAGAAGGAGCAAAGGAATTGAACAAAAGTACCTCTAAGATTTCTCTGAACTAAACCCCAGACGGAATCTATCTTCACCCTCATTTTAAACCCCTGGCACGTCTTCACCACTCGTCCGTTGATCTGCATTCGTGGGAGGCCGCGTGTCGAGGAACTTTCTGTTTCTGGCAGAGAAACTAGACACAGGGCTGGAGAGGGGGCTGTCGTGTTTGAAAACCGCCAGCCCCGCCACGTGCGTGAAAACGCAGAGAATTCTATTCAGGCGGCAGCGGGGGGTGTTCCTGACGTGCTCACACACGTTTTTCCTCTGGCGTGTTGGGAAGTTCACTTTGGGAGCTCGTCTTTGGTGTCAACAATACTTGTTTTGCAAAAGAGACTGAGCAGGGAGTCACGGGGGAAGAGGAACTTACGGAGAGCGTGTGCCCACCCGCGAGCATCTCAGAGGTGTCATTGCAGGACTCGATTTGGAACTTAGGACCGGCGCTGTCATGCTCCCCGACGTTCACAGATGTGCTTGGAGGGTTTATGGGCCACACAGTTGTGCCCATGTGTCCATCACGCCCTTCCCCTCTATTTATTTCTGTAAGACACATGCACCCTTGAACCTACTTCTCAAAGAAGCTGGGGGGACTTCCGAGAGTAAAGAGCACGTGAAAGGCAGTGAGCAAGGATCCCAGGTCCCGAGATCGAACCCCTGGCTGTGCTGTCTCTGTGGGAAGGTGCCCCCATGCCCTGAGCCTTGACCCCGTTTTCTCCCTCACTGTGGGGGGTGGGGATGATGACCTCAGGTCGGAAGAGATACAGACGTGAGTACCAAGCCTCCCAGACTGTCCCCAGGCCCCTCCACCCTCCCTCTGACCTCCAGCCCCCTCCCTCTGACCTCCAGCTCCCTGCCTCTTGCTTCAGCTTGAGGCTTTGTCAGCTCTCACATTCATCTTCACAGCGCTCCAGGGCCAGGAAAGCGAGGCTCAGGTCACCAAGCCAGGCCAGGTCACCAAGTGGTCAGGTGATGACCGCTGGGTTCCAGCGAGGGTGCTGACCTCACCGCTGCCCTGGCTTCCAACCCCCGCGCCCCCCCATCAAAGTGTGCCTGTGTAGCTAGGGGTTGGGGGAGACCAAGCCAGCTTCTCTCCCTCTCCTCTCCCTTCCTGCCTCCACCCTCCATCTCTCCACTCTCTTCTCGCTCCCTGTCCCCATCTGCCGGAGCCCAACCAAGAGGGAGTCACTCAGAGCACTGACCAGGCCAGGGGACTGTCACGAGTGGGGCCATCGGTCAGCTTCAGGTGGATGAAAGGAGAATAGGAAGCAAGGGCCCACAGGAGAGTCGGCCCCTTTCCGTGTTGTTGGTCAGAGTCTGCAGCCACCCCGCCCTTGGCCTCCTCCCCCCACCCCTGCACCCCTGCCTCCCCCACCGCCTACCCCTTCCCACCCGTACAGATGCGGACACTGAGGCTCAGAGAGGGTATGAGAGCCAGGGCCCGTCCGTTTCAGACTCAGTTCAGGTCCCTTCCGGTTGACAGTCTGGGATTCTCACACACTTCGGCAACATGCCCTGTTGGATGCGATGCAGAGATCGGGCCCTAAAAATAGCAACTCTTAAAATATGAATTGTAATGCGCCAGGTAGGCTCTGCTTTCTAATCAGGGCCCCACATTCCTTGCAAAGTCAGGGTGTAAGGGTGGTACATCCCTCTTGTGTTTGCCCCCAGGGCCCTGCCGTCAGCCCTGGGTGGGAAAGGTTGGATGTGTGTTTGCTTGTCTCCTTGGCCAGCTGATGCTGCCTTGGTGTCTGCTTGCATTAGGTCTGCACTACATTAGAGCCCACTGGTCTCTCTCCTGCACCTGTACCCCCACTGTCCGTCAGGAGGTGACACTCCCCTCCCCATCACGCCAGTCAAACCCAGCGATGCCAGGGACTTGGCAGCTGTGACAAAATCCTGCTAAGTGCCTCCCAGAGGAATCAGAGCCCACGGGGGCCTGTGTTTTAATGAAGCAAGGCCTGCATGCCAGAGGCTGAGCGTCCCCGGCAAATCCTGCCCTGAAGGCAGCGCCCTACTAGGAGGCAGCACAGACCCCCGTCTTGCCCCACCAGCAGAGCAGGGCTCCGAGACCCCAGGAGTCATCAGCCTCCCACCAGGGCCTGCTGAAAATGCCAGTTCCCAGGCCTTGGCCACAGAGTCTGAGCCTGCAACCGGTCCCGGGGTGGGGCCTGGGACGCTGCATGGGGCTGGTGCTGAGAGACAGACGAGAGGAATCTGCAGAGGCAGGCAGTCCTGGGGACGGGCCTCCCAGCCATCCCACGCTCCAGATGATGGTGGGCCACATGGGCAGTTGCTGCAGACACTGTCCTGGGTCCTGGTGATACAGCCCCCCTGACCTGGGCTTTACATCCTCATTGAGAAGGAGGACCAAGGACAAACTATTGAGTAAACCATCCAGTGGGGAGAAGGGCATGGTGAGAAACAGAAGAGGGTGGGCGACAGTTGGTCAGCAGCAGGGGGGGGTCCCAGGGAGAGCAGGATGAGCCTCCAAGCCAAGGACAGCAAGGCAGAGGCCACGTGTGGGACTGTGCTCGTGTTGGAGACCAGCGTGAGCACGTGGAGTGAGTGAAGGGCACAGGAGGTGGTGGGCTCGGTCAGCGGTCAGCGGTCAGCAGTCAGCATGTGGGTTGTCCTGTGCAGCAGAGTCCACGGACAACTGTCGCAGAGAGCACCCCCACCCCAGCTGCTGTGGTGAGAAGGTGGGGGGGTGGAGCGGTTGGGTGTAGGCCCGAGAAAGAGGAGCCAGTGGTGGGACCGAGGCTCTGGGGCCTGCAGGTGTTGGGGTGCAAAGAGAGAGAGAGAAGAGTCATTAAAGAGAGTGTGAAGGGCCGCCCCAGCTCGGGGAGGCTCCTGGTCATGGTCGGCTGGCGGGGCACACCAGCAGAGTCATCAGAAAGAATTTAACCAAGGCTGAGTTTTGTCTGGCAAACGTCAAGGGGGCTGAGGGGCAGGAGCAGAACGAGCTAGGTGAGAGGCCACAGAGCTTTGGCTCGGAAGAGCTGGGGACACAGCCCGAGGGACAGCAGAGGCAGCAGCATCACTGGGGCGTGGTGGCTGCTGGTGGAAGACAGGAGCCTGGCGACAGGGGGAGTGAGCTGGCAGGTGCTGTGCGTGGTCCCAGAGCGGGATGCCTGCATGGTCGGGGTGGCCATCAGTGGAAAGGACAAGGTCTAGGCTGTGACCGCGGGAGTGTGTGCTTGAGACAGCAAGGACAGGGATCTTTGCAGGGACAGAGGTCACAGACCGGAGAGTCATGGGGTCATTGCATCACCCAGACTCACACTTGGGGTGTATGCCAAGGAGAAGCAGTGAGTCCAGAACGGAGTCCTCCGGGAACAGCGGACTGTTCTGGGTGCGCAGGGGGGCTGCAGCAGGAAAGGCAGACACGGTGTCATTAGATGGCCTGGCACTCGAAGGTGATGCAGTTTGTGCAGAAGATGGGACAGGGGCAATGAGGACCAAAGGGACCCCAGCCCTCCTCCAGCCCAGAACCCAGAGGGGAACAGGGATAGTCCACTAAAGAGCACGGGGGGCGGGGGCACAGTGTCCTCTGAGGGGCAGCAGGTGTGGCTTAGAGCAGGAGGTGACGGAGATGTTCACAGGGGGACCCGATGTGACCGTGAATTCCAGAAGGACAGTGGGGGGAACTGGGAGCTGGGCCAGGCAAGGGGAAGAGGTCCAAGTGGGGAATTGATTTCAGGGGATGAGAGATGGCCAGGACTTGTGCCCGATGTCAAAGAGAGAAAGGTACACCAAGGTACAAAGTGGGTGTTCCCAGGGCAGGTGACCATGGTGAGTGGTGAGTGTTGGGGGGGAAGCATTTTTCCCAGAGTTCTGGGGCCTCCTCTTCACTCCTGCAAAGGGTGAGCACATCAAGGATTGTTCTAGAAGCCAGCCTTGTTTGGGGCAAGTTACTGAACATTGTTGGGTTCAGGGTCCTTCAGCTGGAGAGCGGGAATACCTAGGCTTGTCCCCAGGCTGTGGTGGAGATGAGCAGTGACAGTCATCAGAGCACAGCCTTGCCCTCTGCGCGGACCCCAGGGACATCTCCCCATCCTGACAGGAAAAGCCTAGGGATTGCGTCGTGCCTGCCTCGCTGTGGCCCCCATGTCCCCCCCAGCCCCTCACACAGCCCAAGGCCTCTGTGCCTGGGTTCCCCCGGGACCCCTCCCGAACCCTCTGTTTCCGACGCAGCACCCCTGTGTCTTCCACAGGACAGCACGGCTCAGCCTGTGGCCAGCGCTTCGTAAAGGCTTGTCCAGGAGTGGGCCTGGGGCCTGTGGCAGCGGCACCTCACCTTGAATTTGTGCCCTGATGGCTCTTCTGGGCTGAAATGTCCCCTCTCCCCCTCTTGTCGTGCAAGTTCGATACTAGTGCTTGGGACTTTTCCCGTCGATGTCCTCAGTGGACAGGTTGAGAGGCTGACGACCACACATCAGCGTTCCCTTTTCCTGGCTGAGGTTCTGTGGGCACCCAGAAGCCCGGAGTCTGGCGTCCAGCACCGCAGGTCCCAGATGGCCAGTAACAGGGTTTACATAAGAAGAGACAGGGCCAGATGTAGGCTTTGCAAAGCCAGGTGAGTCGTTTTAAAAAATAAATGCGACCTTGTGTGAGGGTGCTGTCATAAATATATTCTGAAATGCAGATAATGTAATTTTACTTATCAAATCAGGTGCTTATTACAAGCATACACCTCAAATTGCTACCGCCTGGTTTAGATTCAAGGAACCCTGACTTGCTGTCCTTCAGTTTTCTCCCCGTGAGAAAACACTGGCCTAGACGCCGGGCGCCGTGAGCGTGGGCCTGATCTGCTACCCTGTGACCTTCGACCCTCTCTCTGTAAATGGTTCCGTCTTCATCAATAAAATAGGAATACTGATATCTGCCTCTAAGAGGCGTGCCAGAATTAAGGTGACAAAGTGCAGCCCCAGTACCAGATACGGAGCTGCCACACGGCACGTTAAAGTCACGTGACCTGCTCAAAATCATGTCTGGCACGTACTAAACACTCAGTAAAGGTTGGCTGTTAGCATTCGGGCCTGGCGTTGGGGGCTGGGTTCCTGCATGGTCCCTGCCCTCCTCAGAAAGCCAGAGAGGGAAGGTGGAAGTCACATTTAATGGGTAGCAGTGAGGTGTAGTTTCCTAATTGTTACCCAGTTTCTAGAACAGTCCATGTCCATTTGGTCAGAGATCCCAAAGTGCAAGAGCCAAGTTCACCAGCTTTCTGTCCCACATCAGCTCAGTGGGATGGGCGCAAGGCCCTGCCCACGCTGCCTCAGGCGGAGGTCAGCGGCCAAGGTCAGTCCCACACGTTCCTCCCTCTGCCTTTCCCCGCCCAGCCCCGCCCCTGTGCTGCGCTGTCTGCCTGGACTCTGTGCTGAAGTGCCTGGCCTCCCTCCGTCATTAGTGACACACAGCCTCCCACGGGCCTGGCACCGTGCTGGCTGCTCTCATAAACCCTCACGGAATTCAGATGGAGTCACTAGGATTCAGCTGGAGCAGAAGACAGCCCCCAGAATCCCTCCCTGCGTCCAGCAGCCTGAAGCTGGCTTCGGAATCAAAGAAGGCCACCTCTCAGCCTCCAGGCTCCAGCGGCCACTCCAGCCAGGTCTCCTCCTGCCTCAGAGCCGGCCGTTCCTAACCATGGCCCCAGTCCTGCCCGGCACACCCTAACCACCCTTCTTTGGGGAGCAATGGGAGCTACAGAAGCTTCTGGATCAGAGGGCTGGCCTCATGGACTTTGTTGGAACACGAAAAAGCTAAGTCCTCGTAGTGGTTAGGATGAGGGTTTAGGTGCTTTAACAGTGAGCAAAATAAAAATGACAGAAACAGACAAACAAACCCTCGCCCTGACACGTGGAGTATGCAATATTACCCACTTACAGCTGAGGAAACCGAGACTGCGGGCGGGCGGCAGGCGGCACCACTGGGCGGGCCCCAGCTGCACCGCATCTGCCTTCCTGCTACCTCCACGCACGTTACAGCAGGATGCTCTCTCTGGTGGGGAAACATCCACAGATTCTCATCTCGAAGACGTGCCTCTCTGTCCGCCAAGTTACTTGCCCTCACTGCTGCCCGAGACTGCCAGCACGGATCGCTCAGAAACCCCTGTGAAGGGACACACGCAGAAATGTCCCCACAGGCTTCCTTGGCAGTCTGGACCAGAGCCATTTCTGTGCCGTTTTTAAAAGTAGCTGAGCTGACATGTCATGCTTTGTTTTATTTGGGGGCTGAGGAATCATTCAAGAGCAAGAACGAGGTTTTTTACAGTAGCCTCGGATGCGTCCTTTCCATCAAAGTGTCATTGTGCCCAGCTCGGGAGTGATGGCCCTGTCCTCAGGGAACACCGTGGCGGCCTCTCCCTCCCACGCCCCGCTGCGAGCGCCGTTTCTGAACACGCAAGCCCACGTGGGGCAGGATGACGCGCCGGAGCTGAGATACGATCGGTGTGGAAAGTAGGACTGGAGGGAATGGCCCTGGACCCAGCCAGCCCAGAGGCTCTGATAACGCACTTCGCCGTGAAACGGAGTTCTTATTAAATCCCAGGGGCCGGGCTCTGTCTCCTCAGGATGGCTTTGCGGGAGTCAGCTGGCGCGTCTCCCCTGAAGGACATCTAATTCATTCTGCTGAGAGCTCAAGAACCCGTCCCTGCCCCCCCCTCCCCACCCCAGCCCCCTGGAACGAGCAGGGAGAGTAACCCTGCTTTGACCGTTTGTCATTTGTTCTGGCACTTCTCACACCCTGGGAGCTGTCCTGAGCCTTGCTCGGATAAGTAGCATGTCATTGCGCCATCGCCTGCGCCCTGCAGCAGTCAGAGGGGCTACGTTCCCGTTTGCCAAGATCAGGTAGCACCCCAGTTTCCTGCGGCCGCAACACAACCATTAGCTGAGCAGCTTGAAACAGCCCACAAGCATTTTCTCGTAGCTTTCCCGGGTCAGGGGTCTGGACACAGCTTAGCTGGCCCCTCGGGCCCAGGCTGTCACAAACCTGCAACCCCCCGGGTCACGTTCCTGTCCGGACCTGTCTGGACCGCCCCCAAGCTCTCACGGTGGTTGGCAGGATGCGGTCCCTGTGCCACAGGGCCCAGGGCCCAGAGGCACCTGCGGCTGTGCCGTGTGGCCCGCTCACACATGACCCCTGGTCTCTTCAAAGCCAGCAAGGGGGACTGCCTCACTCCCCGGCTGCAAACCGAGCCTTCAACAAAATCGCCGTGGAATGGGGCCGACATTCATCCCCGTTGTCGTGCTGCCTCAGCTGGAAGTTTGCCACAGGTCAGATCCTCTCCCCCCTCGGCCTTCTGTGGCTTCACCTGCAGGCCGAGGACTTGCTCCCAGGATGGCGCTGGCCTGAGCTGAGGGATTGTGTGCAGGGCCACGTGACGCCGGCTGTGTGCCCGGACCTGCCTGAAGGAGGCGTTTGAGAGATGTTGGAGAAGGAAAGGAAGCGGGGTGGGGGTGGGGAGTGAGGCAAGAAGGGAGGCAGGACAGTCAAAGGGAAGAAGGAAGAAAGGAAGGAAGGAGCCAGCAGAGAACCCCGAGGTGGGGCGTTTTCATCATCATTGGCATTTTGGCTTCATGCTCCTGAGGCCAGGGCCACGGCCACCCCTTTGGTGATCCCCGTGCCCCAAACAGGGTCATCTCAGTCCTAGTGACACCTCATGGGATGCGCTTTAACACTGGCTGCTGTGTTCTCGTTTTTGACAAGTTTATTCTGTTCCTCACCATTTCTTGGGAACCCCGCTGGGGGGCACCTGGGCAGGAGCCAGCATTTGCTGCTTTGATCCACAGGCCCTTGACTCAGCCTTCTGCCCCCACATTCATTCTGTGAGTGCCCGAGTTCACCCTCCCCGTGGGGACTCCGTGAATAGTCAGTCTCTAGGTCCACCGTGGATGTTTTGTGACCTTAGCTGTGGGGTCCGCTCACTTCGTGCCCGTCAACCTTCATGGACTCCCAAAGTCACAGTGACAACGGAAATTTAAATACATGGGTTGAGGTTTCTTTCCATCTGGAGCCATAACAGAGCCTCACGTTGTTACAAGGAGCCGCCGTGTGTTTTCGGGTGGAATCGTTATTTGATGAGCCAAGAACAAGTGCTTTGACTCGGAAGTAAGCTGCAAGAGGACTTAATGCTTACGGTCACTGAGCGTGGGGCTTGCGTGCCTAAAACCGGTGGTTCATGTCGAGCCTTGGAAGCACATAAGGAACTGGGGTGAGGGTGTCAGCGGAGGGCCTTGAAGGCTTTTTACATCGTCCCCTGTTCTTCTCTCATGAGTCCCCTGTGTGTTGACAAAGATTCCCTCACCCCACCAAACTCTACTCGGGCTCCTCCGAGTTCCGCTGCAGCGAGGCCTGACCTGCGGGCCTCCATGCCGGCCTCTGCATTGCCCAGTCCCGGCCAGAACCTGCTCTGTCCGATAGAATGCAGCCTCCCCCGCACACACCCGCCCAGGCCCCTCACCCAAGGTGCAGTCTGACACCGCAGCCGCCCTCGGCAGAAGCCCCGTGCCCCTCGCCCGAAGGTTTCCTCTCAGTCGGTGTCCGCCCCCAGGCCTCCACCCGCTCTGTGGCTGTGAACCCTGACTTGTGCGTGTCGTTCATGGGATTGAGACTGTTCTACACGGCCGTCTCTTTCCCCTTCTTCGGCGGTCCCGAGTCCGGTCAGTTTTTCTCCCTGAACTGCTGCCCAGCTCTGGTTTTCCTTGGCCCGAGTCTGCTGTCACTGGGCCCCACACTGAGCGCCACGGGCGTGGCGGTGAAGAAGCAGAGCCCCCCTCACCCCCCAACAGCGCGCAGCTCGGAGTGGCGAGAGCCCTGCTATGGCAGCGACACGGAGCGGAACCCGAAGCTCCCGGGCCCAGATTTCCTGCCTGCGGGGCTCGCTGTGCGACCCTAAAAAGGCACCAGAAAACTGTCTCCCGAAGGGCAGACATTAACTATTTCAGGCATTTAGGGCCATGTTAGAATCTGCTGTACATTCCTTTTTGTTTTATCTTTACAGCCCTTTAAAGAGGCAAAGCCCTCCTCACTCACAGACCACAGGGACACTGGCGGAGGGCTGGGTGTGGCCCCTCCCGGACTCGGACACGTCACTGATGCTCCGCGAGCCTGTCCACAGAGAGGACTTAGTGGTGCGGGAGGCATGTCCCAGCAAGGTGGGGGTGTTCATGGCATCCGGAAGGGGAAGCGCCTACACCTGCTGGCAGAGACCACGTGCTCGGTGAGGCGGTCACTACGGGGAGATGAGAGGCCAGAAATCATTACAAATATTCCGGGGAAAACTGCTCACGCAGCCCCCCCCCCAGGAAACAGGAGCAGGAAGATCACAGGCGCCCCGTGACTGCGGTCGTCACTGCCAGCTCCGTCCGAGGCCTTGCGCCCAGGCAGGGCGGCTGGCTCATAGCCCACTCCTGGATGTGTGTCCCCACATGTCCCGTTAGCTGCGTGCTTGTCAGTGGCCCAGGCACCGTGTTCTCAGCGTCTTTCTTTTCTGTTGCAGAGACATCAAGCCTGACAACATTCTCCTGGACGAGCACGGTAGGCCTGCGGGGGGCTTTGTGGGCAAGGGGGAAGGTGGGACCCAGGGAGGCTGGTGTCCCGGCGAGTTGGCTTTAGGATTGAGTAGAAAGCCTCTTTGGGGTTTCAATGCTGGTGGATGAACATCCATGTGAATTTCTGGTCCCTGTCCCGCCAAGGTGAGTGTATTTCAAGGTTTCACCTCTGAAGACGTGCCTATTGGCATCCTGGTGTGAGGACAGCCAGGCAGATGTGGGGGTGACAGAGGGTTGGAAAGCCCTGGGGTTTCTGGGCTGGTTGCTCTGGAAAAATGGCTCACCTCTCTGAGCCTCAGTGCCACCTGTCAGGCGTGGAGAGAGGTGACACCTTACAGGACGTCTGAGGGTCAGGTAGAATAGCGTGTGGCTGGCGAGCCAGAAGTCAGGAATCAGCCATCCGCGGAGCCTGTCGCCCAGCTCCTCAAGCTTTTGTGGGCACATGGAGCCTGGCCACCGTGTTAAACCTGTCCCATTGGTCAGAAGTGGGGCTGAGACTCTGCATCTCTGAGGCTCCCAGGTGAGCCCACTCTGCTGGTCCATGGGCCACACATTGAGAAACAGGCTCCGTGGCAGCGGGTCCCCAAATTTAGTCTGATGGGAGTCTCCAGGGGAACTTGGTACGGCTCAAAGGCCAGGCCCTGACCTGCTTTGGCGAGCCCGGCCCCTGTGCTCTGGGTCTGCCCCAAGGAAGTGGCGCCCAGCCACATCAGGACCTTGGGTCTAGGGTGTGGCCCAACGGTGCACAGCGGACTGACCTGACAGTCCCTTGCAGTCAAGGCCAGTGGCAGCTCTGCAGCCCAGAGACTGCATTTGCTGACTCCTCAGGGGCTTGTCTCCCAGGGGCTTTTGGGATGAGGGAGGGGAGGCTACAGAGAGCAGCAGGGATTTTTCTGAGGTGCCACCTCTTCTACGTAGCTTCTCCGGACCCCTTCCCCCACCCCTGCAGGCTGAGGCCATGGCTCCTTTTCGAAGCCCCTCGAGAAGCCTGGATGTGCTGCCAGTGTGTCTCGGAGGTCCTGTCTCATGTGAGCCCCTGGGCATTGGGAGGTGCACCTGAAGGCCTGGGAGGGACCACCTGGGCTTGAATCGCCAGCAGCTGAAACCCAACTGAGTGCTTTGGTGCAGTGGGTCAAAATCCCTGTGCTCCTGAATGGAAGGTGCCTGGAGATGCCAGGGAATTGGGCAGAGCTCAGGGTGCCAATGCAGGTCCTCTGTTTGTATCTAAGAATCAGGAACCCCAGATGTGAGCTTAGCTGACCCCCCAACTAGCTGTGTGTCCCTGGCCGAGTTTCCCCACCCCTCGGAGCCCCGGCCTCCCCAGGAACAAAACAGAACTAACACCGCCTTGCAGGGGTGGTGAAGGTTCAAGACAGGACCAAGGAGTTCGCCAGCAGGAGGGCTTGTGTTACCCAGCCTCTCCCCGCCCTTCTCTGCTCAGGGCAGGGCGAGGGGAAGTGGGGGGCTGTCTGGGGAGCCAGGGGGTCCAGAGGGCGGGACCTGACCAGGATCCTCAGAGATCTCTCCTAATGACAGAGGGGGACTTTTAGACAAAGGCCTTTCAGGCCCTGGACAAATGTCCAGAAGCAAAGTTAAGGCAGGGACAGAAGGCCACAGGAATAATTCCACCATTGAGTCTATGAGGATAGACACTCGGGGCCTGTAGGGTACCTGGGCGTTGCTGAGGCCAGAGTTGCCACCCTGTCCTCACAGCCCTGCCACAGTGCTCTTGCAGCCCCGCCTCCTCTGCGCTTCCTCATTTCCAACCTCCAGGTCCCCATCCATCCCTTCCCCTCCCCACCCCCCCACCCCCACCTGCTTTCTGCCTGTGTCCTCAACCCCTGACCTCAGTCCTTTCTCACTTTCCTCCCAAAGCTCTCCACTCTGGGCCCCCCATCCTTCGCCACCTCCCGTGAGGCTCGCACAGGCCCCCAACCTGCCTTCTGCAGCCTCCCGCACACCCCCTGGGCGCCTCTGGACCTGTCCTCCTCCCTCTTCTCCAAGCTCCTGTTCCATCAAGTGTCTGTGCTGGGCATTGGAGCAGAGCGCTGACCACACTACTTTATACTAAGGAGTAAATGGCTTACTACCTGCTGCCCCTGTCACGGCCAGGAGCCTTCATGGGCAGTGCAGGGGATTCTCAGATACACAAATCTCCCCCAGGAGACAGGGCCCTCCTTCCCCTGATTTATGACCAGAGACGCCCATCAGCTTTCCAATTGTTTCCTTAGCCATGGGTGCCCTCTTTTTTCCAGCTGTACTGAGTTATGATTGGGAATTCAAAATCATATCCAGTGGGCGAGAACATGTAAGATTTACGCCCTCGGCAGATTTCAAATAGACAAGCCGGTGTCGTTAGCTGCGGCCGCCGTGCAGTAGTTATGTCCCCGTAACCTCTCGGGGACTGCGTCGCAGAACAGCTGCCCGAACAGAGAACTATGCGTCGCTCTTTCGAGAGTTTGACCGTCGGTCCCATGAAGTTCTTTTTCAGAGAACCAGCTGGCTGGCTGTGTTTGCCATGAAATACAAACATAATTAAGTAAATGCATTAATAATGTATTCATAATGTTCAGAACCTGCTGCTCACACACAATCCCTGGCTCTCACAGACGCTTTTCCGCTCCCCCAGTTCTGCTTGGCTCTCTGACCCCCAGGCGGGGTTTCACCTCTCACAACGGGCGCTTTGATTCGGAGATCTGGGCTCTCTTGTCTAAGTAGCAAAAGCAGAGAGAGACCAAGCTGGGGGAAGATGGAGTTGAAGGAAGACACAGCATCGTGGGATGGGGGTGGGAGAAGAAGGGTGGAGTGTGCTTTGGGGCCGAGGGCAAAGAGCTGGAGGAAACGGACTTGAATCGTCATGGAAGGCCAAGGGTCGCCCTCACTTTCTGCTAGAACAGTGGGGCTGGGTGAGGACCGGCGCCATGGCTCGGATGGCGTAAAAGAGAAGCACCATGGTGCTCCCAGGCCTGTGGGGTTGAGCTCTCGTAGGCAGGGCTTGCTCCTAAGACGGAGGTCAGGTGGGGCCAGCCAGGCAGCCCTGGGGGTGCTGGCCGTGCTCACTGGCCTGTCTGAGGGTCGCCTGTCTGCCAGCTGGTATACCGGCCTTGGCTGGTTGACTGGGGGGCTCAGCCCTGCCCCGCACGGCACCCCTCTAGCAGGCCAGTCCCACATGGTCCTGTGTGGCCGCAGCAGCGGCCAGAGCAGGGAAAGCCTCCACTTGTGTCACATTGCTGCCACCCCTGTGGGCAGAGCAAGTCCCGTGGACCTAACTGCAGTTGGAGGGAGGACACTGTGTGTTACATGGCCACGGGGCGATGCAGGCGGGGAGAGCGTGGCCCTCCAAGCAGTCGTCTGGGAGAGGCTGGTGGAAATGGGAGGGCCGCCCGCCTGGCAGGTACAACGGGCACGGCAGGCATGGCAGCTGCTCTCTCTCCTGTGAGGGGCTCACTTCCCACAGGCGGGAGAAGAGACGACAGTCAGACGGGAGGGCAGCACCTGCATGGTGCCCTGGGGGTCCCCGAGGGCCCTTGTTTAGAGTTCACAGGCAGCTCTGTCCTCTTCTGTATCCAGGAAAGTGTCCCTTTGTTCTTGGAGGCATTGGGCTAGATGGCTGAAGGATGCAGAACCACCGTGGTCAAGGACTTCATGGCCTAGGGAGGCAGTTCTCAACCACGGCTGCGTGTCACCCAGGAACTGTAAAACTTCCTGGAGCCAAGCGCCACCCACTGAGCCAGGGCTGGGCGCTGGGGCTTTTTAATTCCCTGGTATCTGAGGTAGAGCCAGGGCTTGGGGAGCGACAGAAGAATAAAGAGGTTGTTCTGACCCAGCAGGGTCAGCGTTGGGACCGGTGGGGGTGGGCTCTGCAGCAGTAGAAAGTCAGCGAGGCTGGGGGTGCAAGAACAGAGGGCTTCCTGTAGGAGGGGATGTGTCCATGTTGGATCCTGCAGCATGAGCAGGGTTGACAGCGCCTTTGGGGACCTGGCATTCCCCAGGGCAAGTGAGAAAGCTCCACCCTCAGGAGGCCACAAAGCGCGCCCCCCCACCCCACCACATATTGGACTTTCCCACAGCAGGGGCTGTGTCATGTGAAACTCACTGTTTTCTGCACTCTGATGCTTGACTGCTTCACACTCCAGGCTGCCGTCCCCTGCCCTCACCATCACAGGGCCAGGTTCCAGGCGCCCCTGCGGCCCCTGGGCCCCAGAGCCCCGCCAGTCTTCAGGGGAGCCGACCTGAGCCTGTGCGCCCTGCCTCGCCCATTCCCTCCCACAGAAACCACCAGAAAGGCTCTTGCCCACAGTCCCCTGCCCCGCCCTCTGCCTCATGACAACCCCCGGGCTTCCCCGTGTGCCCCCGCCAACGCCACGGCATACCCCTCCTCCTTGGGACTGTGAGTAACAAGCTGTCCATTCTATGCCAGCTGTCCCCCATCTGCCGGCACCTCTCTGCCTCCAGCTTCTTCTATTCTTAGACCACGTTTAGAGCACTCATTAATTGGACACACTTCGAAGAGCGGCCTCCCCATCTGTCACCGTCATGTTTGTTGACAAATGGGATGAGTGCTCCCCAAAGTGGCAGTGGCTCATCGACACCCCCTCTTCCCTGGTGAAGACACAGATAGCCCATTGCCACTGTATCAGGAGGCAGGGGCTCCAGGAAGTGCCAAACCCTGCACGTCTTGTTCCCGAACCCTCAGCCGCAGGGGCTGGAGCCACTGAGAAGGAGGTGGGGGGGCTGAGCCTGAGGAGCTGACAGGGGCGGGGGTCACTATTCCTGATGGGACTCCAAAAGTTTAAGGACAAAGTGTAGGAATGCCATTTAAAGCTATTCTGGGTTTGTCCTTGTGTGTGGGGTGAGGGAGTGATGGCATGAGATTGTTTTCAGAAGGCTGCTGGGAGGGAGTGTCTGCTGTCGTTCAATGTCGCAGGGAAGTGTCTGCTGTCGTTCAATGTCGCAGGGAAGTGTCTGCTGTCGTTCAATGTCGCAGGGAAGTGTCTGCTGTCGTTCAATGTCGTAGGGAAGTGTCTGCTGTCGTTCAGCATCGTAGGACAGTCTGAACGTCCTACAGGCCCAGTGCAGATGGACCGGCGCTGCCCCGGTGGTTTCTGTGGAAAGAAACGGGTGAGGCGAGCCAAGCGGGCTTCATGGGCTCTGTGGCCTAGGGGCTGCCCCAATTGTCTGGCACCTGGCTCTGGGGGGACCTGAGGGCCCCAGTAAATAGCCCCTGCCTTAGTTTCCCAAGGCTGCTGTAATCCAGCCCCATAAACCCAGAGGCTCAAACAGCAGGAATTTGTTCTCAGAGAGCAGGGAGCCGGAAGTCTGGGGTCGAGCAGTCAGGCCGCCCCTGGCCTGTGGCCGCGTCACTCCAGCCTCCCACACACCCTCCTCGTGCGTGTCTGTGTCCGAATGCCCCCGTCCTACACAGACACGAGTTGTATTGACTCGGGCCCACCGTACAAGTTTAATGGGCAGCAGTGCTGTTTCCAATAAGGCCCCTTCCTGTGGTCCTGGGGCTGGAGGCTAGGACTTCAGTCTCTAAACTGGGGGAAGAGGCACAGATCCACCCATCACAGCCCTGCCTTCCCCACGCGGGGTCCTAACAAATGCAGAATAGGACAACACCGTGGCGGGCAGATGCCAAAGTGTCACCTTCATTGCTGATAAAGGCTTGAGTTTGTGTGAGTCCAAAGGGCCCCAGAGAGAGGAGGCTTCACCACTCAGACCCGCCCTCAGTGGGGGGACGGCTGCCAGGGTGAGACCAAAGAGCTGCAGGACCAGGGGCTGGGCCTGCCAGCAGGGGCTCAGGCAGCGCCGGGCTGAGCCACGCTGCCTTGGTCATGCCAAACAGACCCTTCCCATAACCGCCCCGCCTCCACGGGCAGTGAAGAAAGGGTGGACGGGGATTAAGAATGTACTGAGGTCAGACCCTTTCTGGTCACATTTTAAGCTTCTAGGTTTCTGCCAACATGGATCCAAATTCCAGCTTTGCCTGATGATGGTCGTTAATGGCCCCCTGTCCCCAGAATGGTGTTTGATGCTGGGCTAGAGACACGGATGGCCGGGCCCCTGGCCTCACAAAGCTCATTTCTATGGAGAGGAGTCTCACAGCCTGGAATAAGTGATGGGGGCCCCGCGAGGAAAGCAGTGGTCTTGCCATCCCGTTTCTGGGGGTGGAGGCAGCCCCATCCCTGGGCAACTGCTTGTCCTTAGTGCGTCTTACTTATCTGGGCTTGAGTGTCCTCAAGAGAAAGTGGCTTAATGAAGTAGGACCTTGGGGCTTGAATTCTGGGTGTGGGATGCTGGGTTAAATAGTCACTTCCTTAGCCTCTCACACCATGAGAAAGGAGACGAGACAATGGTAACAGAAGTCCTGCCCCAGCAAAGACCCCCGTCCATCGAGCTTGCTCATCCCTGGCTGGGTCCCCAGAAAACAGCCTCTGCGTTCTTTCCACCTTCCAAACCTCCCAAGTGCATCTCATCAGCAGAGCCTGAACCTTCCAGCATCCTAGCTGCAAGAGAGTCAGGAAATGTGGTTCCCCTCCTCCTGGCCCCTGTGCTCCAGGAAGTATGAAAGAACAGGCTGGAAAAGGATGCTGAGTGTCAGAAGATAGCCTTGAGCACGGTACCTCACAGGGCCCTTGCTGAGAGGGGATCACGCATATGGAGCTTCTCTGCAAATGTTATCCATCGTGATTAACACGATGGCATAAAACTGCGTGCCCAGCATGGAGTGGAAGGGAAGCATGTGTGTGTGTCAGGCAGCCCCACCTGTGCTGCAGTAAATAACTAAGGCAGAAGTCTAGTGGCCTGACATCAAGCGCCAGGGACGTAGAGAAAGGACAGTTGATGAGCTCTCTCAAAAGCCTGGGATGAGGTGGTTTCCATGTAACATTGAATCAAATGGGGTGCAAGTGCCCAGCAGGCTCTGTGAAACACCACGATACCCACGGCGCTGAAATGGGTTGAGGGCACAGGAGGACAGGGTGCCTGAAATCTCAGCAGTTGCTCAGGGAGTCCTGGGGGCATTGGTTTCTTCTGCCTGGGTGTTTGCCACTGGTCCCCTCTGCACAGGGGAGCTGGGAGCACACAGATGAGGGGGAAGGCCCTGCTTTCCGACCCACTGGCCAAGACACGGAGGAAGTGAAGTGACAGGGAGCAGAGGCAAAGCAGGGTCATGTGGCCCTTTGCCAGGCAGGGGCAAACTCAGGAACAGGCTGCCCCCACTGCTGCCAGCCAACGGAGCCTGGACGAGCTTGTGCGGGGGATTCGATGTGATTTCTCTTTCCTTTTGCTGCTGCCCTGCGATAAATTCTCTGTGATCCCTGTGCAGATAAGTGGGGGTGGTGGGCGGCCTGTGTTACATCACGGGATGTCTGTCCCGGAAGTGCGGTCACTGTGAGCAGTGAGCAGGGGGAGCTGGGGTGGCTGGGCCTGTAGCTCTAATTTCAGCTTCCAGACCTTTCTCTTCAACAGCACCACTCTGAGCTCTGGTTTAGGCCTATTGTGGACCCTGTAGACCAGCCAAGGTGGGCCAGATGTTCCCAGACTTTCCCCCAACTGAGTGTGATGAGAGGGAGACAAGGCAGAGGGTAATGTGGACGGCAGCCTCCCTCTTCCCGGCTCCTGTTCTAGCTCCCCACCAGGGAAGGGCCCTCCCAAAAGCCCCACCAGGCTGGCACCCCAATCGCAGACTTCCAGCCCCAGTACTCTGAGAAATAAACGTGGGATGTTTCAGCCACCCAGCCTATGATACCCTGCTCTCGTAGCCCAAGCTGACAAAGACACAGTCAAAGAGACCACCCTCTGTGATAGTGAGTTTCCTGTTAGTGGAGGTATGCAAGCAAAGACTAATATGCATGTATCAGTAACACAACTCTTGGGCCAGGTTTAGAAAAATGAATGGGAGTCTGCCAGGCAGAGGGAGAGGGAAAGCATTCCAGGTGGAGTCAAGGGCTTGGGGGTGAGACGAATTTCCACGCATCCAGAGAAAGAAGCGTGCGGAGCACAGGGCTCGTCAGCAGGGCTGGGAGCGCAATGACTGACGAGTGACACTCATCCAAACTGTGCTAGTGGGTCTCACACAATACCCTGGGCCCCTCTCTCTGAGTTTGTAACATTTTCAATTCTTACAAAGCAAACAGGTCCATGTTGGCACGTTTTGTAGCCAGTCTCTGTTCTCCCAGGAGCTCCTAGGAGACCTTGTAAGGCCCTAATTTTCCGCTCTCCCACGTGGTACTCAACCGTTAAAGGAAACACTCCAGGAAGTTACAGCTCCTCCTGGTGCTGAGGAGAAGAGAAGTGGAATTCTGCCATCTGTCACAGCTGCTGTGCCTGAACTCCAGTGTCACCAGCAGTCTGCTTCAGAGATTTCCCTGTGCCAGGGTTCCCAGCGCCAGGAGGAAGCAGGGCAGAGCTGGGCTGTCCCCTCAAGGGGACAGAGTGAAGCAGAGGGAATGCCCTGTCTCAGGGAGGGGAAACTGGAGACAGTGAGGCTTCTCCACAAGGTCAGCTGCATGACCTTGAACAGGTCACTGGTCTCTGGAAGTTCAGGCTACTCTTCTGTAAAATGAGGGCTTCAAACCCTCTTAACAAGAGTACAAGGATCGACATGAGATTTGACACCCACACAGGACCAGTCACACAGCCCTAAGTCACAGAGGCTTAGCCTGAGCGGGGTGGGCTCCTCTCCCTCAGTATCAGCCCCCTGCTCAGGCCCTGGCCCTGGCATCCGGTCAGAGCAGCCAACGTGATGTCCCCAAGTGAGTTGGATCATGTCACTCCTGCTCTTCCTTGGAGTGAGTGGCACTGTCCTCAGCACGGCGCTGAGGGCCCTACACAGTTGGCCCTTTCTGTCCCTCTCTGTGCCCCTGGCAGGTCCCTTGCAGGACCTGTGTGGCTGCCACCCTCTTCCCCAGTGGCTCAGTGGCTCGCTGCCTCTCTTCTTCCTGTGTCTTTGCTCAAATGTCACGTTCTCCGTCCCTCACCACCCTGTTTAATGCTTAAAATTACCCTGCAAGCTGCTTATTAATATTAGCTCTGCTCCCCGGGTCAGGAATCAGAGGTTGGCAGAGTGAACAAAGTTGTCCAAGTCTCATAGTGAGTGGCTGTCTCAATGGGGACACCAGCAGTGTGCAACAAGGAGCAAAGGCCCTACTCAAGCTGTCCTAAGCAATAAAGGGTGTTTTTCAGCTGGTAGAGCCAAAGACCAGTGGTGACAGCTTCAGGCAGGGCTCGATCAGGCTCTGGTCCCATTTCTCGCTATCCTTGCAGCTCTAGATTCTCCGTGGACAGGCTTCACGTCCAGACTGCCTTGCTTTGGGGCAGCACAAGGCTGCTCAGTTCTGGGGGCCCTGTCACACGGGGCAAAGACACAGAATGTCACTTTAAGTAGCTCCTGAAACAAAAACAACTCTTCATTTCCTGAGCCCCCCAGAAAATCATCTCCCCAGTTTTCACTGCCCCCCACTGAGTCACACAGCTCATCACAACAAACCTGAGACCGAAACCAAGCCTCTGGCACCAAGTCTGGCTTAGAGTCTGGGCCCCAAGCCCTGCCCCACATGGCCTCGCTGCAGGCAGGATGGGGGGTGGGGCGGATGAATGAACAGTAGGGCTGCTCATCCCAGCCCTGGTGGCTGCTACAGGCTGGAGACGCTCTAGGGACCCTACCTGGGTGGGACACAGGGCATCTGGCCAGAAAGGGTTCCCAGCAGAGTCCACGCACCTGGAGGGGCCTGCCGGTCATCCCTGAGCACCTCACGGCTGCGTCACACAGTGCTGAGCAGTGTGGCCCCTCACAGTCAGTGCTGGCAGCCAAGCTGACACCTGGCATTTGGCCGTGGACCAGCTGGTGCCTTTTCTGTCCACCATGGCTGATGGCATCAGACATCCCTCTCTCGGTGGCCCCTCAACAGGACTCATCACTCAGAGGTGGCCTCCAAGTCCGCCCAAAGCCAGCTTTGTGCATGCCACCCACCGACGTGCAGAAGTCCCACCATCCCACATGTGTCTCAGATGTGAAAACCTCACCAGCTGTGTTCACAGCCTGTGACGATAAATAGGAAAAACTGTGAATGCATTTATATCTGGAGTTCGAGGGGCTCTGAGTCAGGCGTTTTATGCTCCAAATTCCCCAGAGAGCCAGTCCTGCCCCTTCAGGAGCCCCCCTCCCTCCCCTTCCCTTCTCCCCTTCTCCCCTTTCCCCACCTCTTGTGTCCAGCCCCCTTCTCTTCCCTCCCCTTCCCTCACAGGGGAATCTGTGGGAGCACCCAGCCTATTCACGTCCCATTGGGCTGGCTGGAAGAGGGTCTCAGCCACCCATCCCCCTCCCCGCTAAATTGGCCAGGTGCAGTCCTGAGGCCCCCATCTACCACAGCAGAAAGACAGGGGACAAGAGTGCCCCTGGGAGTGAGAGTCCCTCTCTGCGCCGCCCCAGCCGTGGTCACTCACAGCTTCCCCGAACCGGAGTCTGGGTGGACCTGTCTCTTTTCTTTACTGGAAGCTCTCCCTCTCTGGGTGAGTGCCGCTACCCTTTTAATGCATAACTGCTTTCACCATGGCCTCAGTACAAACAGATTTGTTTATTTGTGGGGGCTGTGCGTGAACCACCAAAAAAGGCACTATGAAACTCGCACATGAAATAGACATCGGTATAGACTTATTTTACTTAGCAGAATGTCCTCGAGGCCCACCCATGTTGTCACCAAAGGCAGATGTCCTTTTTCATGGCTGAATAACACTTCCTGGTGTAGACACGCCACATCCTTCACCCATGTGTCTGTTCGCAAACACTTAGGTTGTTAGGCTGTTTCCATATCCTGGCTACTGTGAATAGTGCTGGAAAAAAGGAAAAGGAAAAAAGACGTTTTCACAGCGTCAGACAAGATGCAAATGTAAGCAGCTGTTCCGATGGTTTCTCCCTGCACTGCACCTGGCAGACCGCAGCCTTCGGTCACACGGGGAGAGCCCCGCCACCTGCAGGCCCTGCTAACTGGGTCCCCCTTTCTCTGTCCCAGGTCACGTCCACATCACAGACTTCAACATCGCCACGGTCGTGAGAGAGGCAGAAAAGGCTTCTTCCATGGCTGGCACCAAGCCCTACATGGGTAAGTGTTCCGGGCCCCTTCTGGGTGTGAGCTGCCCGGGGCCAGGGGTGGGGGGGGTGCTGCGGCCTCAGTGTGAGTCCCCTGCTTCAGCACCCCCACCCCCACCCCACCACCCCCAGTGTATGCTGTGCTCTCCCACCCCGTTGGGCTCTCCCCAAGCTGCCTTCCTGCAGAAACACCTCCCCCTCGGTCTTCTGAGAACTCCTACCCTGCCAGCAAGCTCAGCCCAGACTTAGGGAAAAACAAACAGACAAACAAGCCCTTCTTCCTGTTTTGATCAGTTTCCACTAGGGTTGCCAGAATATGACTTTGGTGTCGGTCACCTGGGTCTACAGGCTTAGGTGTGCACTGTGTGGTCTCAGGCTGACTTTTCTCCGTGACTTGAGATGGAAATGTGATGTTTAGTCACATTCTGTCTCCCTTCGTTTTCTTTAAGGACACCTATTATCTGCGTGTTGGGTCTTCTTTGCCAACCTTCGATACTGATCATTTTCAAATCTTTCTTAGTTCTTCCTTCATTTGTTTAACTTTTCCTCGTTTTTCTTTCTCTTTCTTTTAGAGCATTGTCTGTTGTCTTTATTCACTTCGTGTGCTTTCTAGTGAGGTCATTATTACTGGAATAATTTCCCTTTATTTCTAATTTTTTCCTGAGTTCTCTTGCCTGATTTCTGAGGTTTTAAATCCCAATTTATGTTGTTCTTTTATGTCTTGTGTAATTTTATTAATGTCTCTATTAGTCCTTAGTTCTTGATGTCCATATTAATTCCTGATGGCTGAGTAACAAGCCATGTCAAAACTTAGTAGCTCGGGCTCTGCCCAATGTGGCTCAGTTGGGTTAGACGTCATCCCACGAAGCAAAAGGTCACCGGTTCGATTCCCAATCAGGGCACATGGCTATGTTGTGGGTTCAGCCCTCAACTGGAGCACAGAGGACAGGAAACCAACCAATGTTTCTCTCTCACACTGATGTCTCTCTCCCTCTCTTTCTCCCTGCCTTTCTCTCTCTCTAAAAATGAATAAGTAAAATCTGTTAAAAAACTTAGTAGCTTAGAACAATGACAATGTATTAGTTCTCACAATTCTGCCCTACAGTTGGGTGGTTCTTCTGCTGGTCCTGGTTTTGGCTGGGCTGGCTCGTTCAGCTAGGGGGTCAGCGGGGACGGGGCTCAGCGAGGACTACTGGGATGAAGGGGCCTCTCTCTGTGCGGTCTTCCGTCGTCCAGGGGATCAGAGTGTGCTTGCTGCATGGTGAAAGTAGTCTCAAGAAGGGGAACCATTTCCCATATGCTTATCAAGTCTCTGCTTGTCTCATATTTCCTGATGTCCAATTGGCCAGAGCACATCATGTGACCAAGTCCAGGGAGCCGGTGGGTGGGGCTGCACAGGCCTGGTTATTGGGGGGCCAGTAATGAGCCAGTCCACCACGCTGTCATTGAACTCTGAAACGGTTGGTTACAGTTTTGATCTTTTCTTTTCTTTTGTTTTTTTGGCATGTCATTCCGGTGTATTTTCATTTTAAAGTGTTATTCTGCTCTTTGTTCTCCTTTGTCTCGTAATAAAGTTGCATGGATTTTGACACGGGTACTTCTGTGTGGCTCTTTTTCATGTGAGATTATTTTTCCTGAACTTTTAGAAGATGGGGCGATTTAGGGTAGCTTTACTAACTCATTAGACTGTTGTGTTTGTGAAGTCAAAACCCAAGGCAACGTTCTAGCTGGGGCTCCCTGGCTCGGTTCCCCTTGCCCACTTGGGTCTGGACCTGCCCTCCTTGGGTCTGTAGGTCCCCTGTCGGCTCAGGTATGAGTCCACTCCTGACTGCGTCTCCTTGGGCTCCATCCTGGCAGGGAGCTCTGGCCGCACTGGTTAGCTGCATTCTGGGTCCCAGCCGCACCGCTTGTGCAGAGCATGCCGAGGGCCCCTTCACTCCCCTGGTGTTGGGCTGGCCAAGGCCCCCTGGTCTGTGGCCGGCTGTGCTTCCCCGTGGCCGAGAACGTTTGGGTTCTCTGCTTTCCGGTCCACCCCACACTGCCTCGTTTCTTCCCTGTTTCCCTCTGCACAGGAGTTACCATGTAGGACCTGTCGCTGTTTCTGGTTCCTTCCCACCCACTTATGTTTTGGGGTTTGTGAGGACAGCCTAGTTCTGCAGTGAATGTTGCCCGTGGTTCTTGGGTTGGCTGTGTATCTGCTGTCAGTTTTTTATGTGAGTGTGCGGAGATTTGAACACTACGTCATCACCTCCCCCGAATCCCCCGCTGAGCCGTTCATCTCCAGCTTATTAAGTACATCTGACAAATGAAGTTCAACAATAACTAGTGGTAAAAATGTGACTTTTTAGCATTTTACTGTGCCAGGCATTGCGTTAAGTGCTTTCTGTTCGTCACCTTACGTCACCTTCACAAACATGAAGTGGGCCCAAACCTGGGAGAAGTTGGGTAACTTGCGCAGGGTGACGTCGGTAGTGACAGGTAGACCCAGGTCAGTGTGAACGCCAGAGGTACACCCATGAGGGAGTCCCTTCACTGCACATGGTCCCCTTGGGACCCCGGTAAGGCTTTCACTGCTGAAGGTCTTTCTGAAGTCCCTTTCCAGAAAGACCCAGAGCTGGGGCAAGTCTGTCCAGATTCAAGAGAGGTGAGGAGGGCGGGGCGGCAGAGGCGTCTGGGGCATGCGGCAGGAAGGTTACAGAGGTGTCCTCTGTCTAGGAGTGGTGTGGTGGCAGGAGTGACCAGCTGGAATCTGCAGCGTCTGCGGGAACCCCACAACAGTTGGCCCTCCAGGCCTCTGGGCATGGCCGGGATCTGTGGGTTGGGGGCAGTTTCCAGTGCTGAGGTGCAGAGAGCCAAGGCAGTGACCAGGTCGCTCCAGGAGGGTGCAGGAAGAGGAGCCCCGATTCTGAGTCCCAGGGGACACCCTGCTGGAGGGGCCGGGAGAGGCCGGAGGAGACATCTTTCCGGAGAGGGCTGAGGAGAGAGCAATGACACACAGAGAAGCAGCCCCTTGTGGGCCCCCGTCACGCTGTATGTGAGTTCCGACTTCCTTTATGCTCTGCAAGCAAATTGATCTCCAGGAATGTGGGTCCTGACCCCAGAAGCTCAAGACCAGGTGGCACCAGCCCTGACCTTCTGGCCTGCTCTGCCAGCGCACACAGCAGGTTTTTCCGGCACTGCAGCAGGGACTCTGCTCGGGCTGCATCGGCCCGTCCCTGGCTCCCCCACGATGTTTCAGGCAGCCATGTCCTGTTCGCAGCCTCTGGGAAAGAGGACCCATGGTGGCTTGGCTGGCCACCCTCCACGGAGACCCACCTTCAAAAGGCAGAAGAAAACCAGCATGTACTGTGACCCTATTGCATGTCTGTCATTGCATTTAAGCCCCAGAAGAAGCTCCACAGGAGGGTCCTACATGTCTCCACTTCACTGATGAGGAACCTGAGGGCCAGAGAGAGTGACAGACCTGCCCAGCGCCACACAGCTGGCTAGTAAGGGGGCAGAGTTTGAAGCCACGTCTGTTTGGGTCTGCAGCACGTGCTTTTGCCGCTCTGACATGATGCCTTGGGACACCAAGTTTCCCTGTGTCACAGACCGTATTTCTTGGACACGAGAAAAGCGTCTTGTCCCAGCTGCCTGGAGGAGTCAGGGCTGCTGGAGCCCTTCGAAGTAGAGGAGCTTCAGTCCTGAATTAATGAACAGGGGCACAGGCGGGGTTCACGGGATCCAGAGAGCAAAGCTGAGTCACCGAATGGATATGTTTACGGACAGCCAGGATGGCAGCACCAGGCAGGGGGTGCCCAGGGGAGAGATGGGTGCAGGCGGGCTCCCTCAGTGAAGTCAAACCCATCAGATCCTGCATGTCCCAGGGCTGTCGGCTCCTGATGGCATCACCTGGCAGGTTTGTTGATTTTGTTCACTCGAGCTGTTCAGTTTAAAAGCCCAATAAAAACTCCCGATTGTCGCAAACACGGATTCAGGGAACAGGCTGATGAGTAAGCTCCCCAAGGTGGCTCATGAAGGATGATCCTGGAAGAAACATCTGCACAGAAGTGAATTTTCATTCATTAAAAGAGCAGATGGAATTCACAATTAGAGAAAAAACATCTCTCTGAAATGTGCCGGATGAGATGTCGGCACTGGCCCTGCAGCCACTCGGGGCCTCTGTGGGTATCCATCCGCCTGGGATGGAGCGAAGAACCGAACCTTCACTCAGCAGACAATTATGGAGCATCCAGGAGGCACTGGGCTCAGAGCGGGCACAGGGTCAGAAGGGTGGTGTGCTCCGGCCTCAGGCTCACCGTCTGGTGGGGCAGACCCATGTGTAGGGGTAGTTATCAACAGGTCACTGTCAAGACAGACTCCCTCTCTTGGGGAGACTCAGAGTTTGCTTGTTGGGTAGGGATAAGGAGAGGCCATCTCCGGCAGAGGGAACAGCCAGGGCAAAGGCACAGAGGATGGAAACAGTGTGGTGTGCTGGGGGAGCCTGGCAGTTCCATTTTTTTATTGCTTAGAGAGCAAGAGGAGGTGGGGAGGGGAAGGAGAGACAGGCCGAAGGATGAGGGTCTTGAACGCCTTGGTATGAGCCTCGGGAGGCCACGGGAAGTTCAGCGCTGGCCACAGTCAAGATCAGACCCATGGGATCCGCCTGGTGTCTGGCCTTGGAGATGTGGATGGGTAACCAGGCTTGCCGGGGCGGGACCCGGTGACGTGTGGGCTTCCCGGGTCTCCCCCTTGGCGGCTGGGTGAACTTAAGTGAATCTTATTACCTGCCCTGATGCACACAAAGTGCTTGGCACAGTGAAGGCTCCAGCAGGTGTGGCTGCCCCACCTGACATTTCCTCACCCGGCAAGTGGGATTAGCGGTGGCAGAGGTGGCGACCTTGGTGGGCTGATTGTGAGGATTCATGGAATGACTGTGGAAGGCACAGAGCATGACACCTGGCCAGTGGCACAGGCACACTCTGGTGGCTGGTACCGTTGCCGTCGTCACTGCTGTTTTGGGGCTCAGCCCTGGAAGCAGAGCCAGATCCGACATGCCTATGCCTTACCAAGCTCCCAGTCTGCGAGGGAGACACACCCTAAAAAAACGCTAATTCATATTGGAGCTGGGTCCCCTAGGGGCTGGTGGATGCTCGGGATGTGGGGGAGCAGGGGGCTTGTGTCTTATCAGTGCCCATCAAGTGCTGGTTCCTTTCCCTAAGGACCTGCAGTGAGCAAACGAAGGGGATAGAGCCGCCGTGGTGGTGCTCATGCTCTCCCGTTAGAATGGTGGAGGCTAGTGGAGTTTGTGGCCCTGCGGCCCAGAGAAGGTGACGGAGCCAGCACTCTGACCCAGGCCAGCAAGGCTCCAGTGCTTAGTGTCTTTCCTGCGAACCTGTTGTCCGTCCATCCATCCATCCACCCACCCCCCCATCCATCCATCCACCCACCATCCATCTATCCACCATCCATCTGTCCACCATCCATCCACCATCCATTCACCCACCCATCCATCCATTCATCCACCTTCCCATCCATCCACCCACATGTCCATCTATTCATTCACCCACCCATCTATCTATCCTTCCACCCACCCATGCATTGACCCATCCATCCATCCATTTAACAGAGATTTACTGATCACCTTCTATGTGCCAGGCAGTGTTCTACAGGCCAAAGATGCATCTGTGAACCAACAATGTTTCTGCCCTCACTGGTTTGGCTGTTTGTAAGGAAGACAATCACTTTAAAAATCATCAAACTGGTAAACATACAGTTTGAAACACTGATTTCCAAGGAAATTTATTTTGAATAAAGCCACTATAAACGTGTGCACACAGGTTTTTACAAGAACTTACACTCTCAATTCCCTAGAATAATTACCTAGCAGGGCGTTGGAAGGTTGCATGGAAAGTCTGCATTTAACTTCCCGAGAAACTGCCAACACGTGTTCCAGAGAGGCCGGTCCACTCCCCACCCCCCCGAGCTCTGCCTCCGCCCAGTCCTGGGCCTGCCCTGGGGTTGCTGCTGTTTTTGCAAGCGGTTCTGAGATGTAGGTGGCAGGCTTGGTTTGCAATTTCCTCCTGACTGAGGCTGCATAATTCATTTGCTTATTTGCCATCCCTGTGCCTTCGTTGTGAGGGATGCTGTTGATCATTGGCCCATTCATTTACTGGATTGCTCGCTCTTTGCTGACCAAGGTCTTGGAGAGTCTGTACGTTACCGGCTGTGAGTCCTTTGTCAGGTGCGTGTTGTTGGTGCATTTCCGACCAGCCACTGGTTTGTCTTTCTGGTCTCTTTAGAGTCTTTTGAAAGCAGTTTTCATTTTGATGAAGTCCAGCTTTTCCTTTATTGCTCATGTATCTGGTGTTCTCACCTGGTTTTCTGGTTGAGATTCGAGGCTTTCAGGTTTTACCCTGGGAGCCACATCCGTTCTGAGGTCATTGCTGAGTATACAGTGAGCGGTGTGAATCCGGCTTCCTCTGGGGGCCCCTGGCCACCCCGTTGTTCCAGCGCCATCTGCTGAAGGACCATCCCTTTGTTTTATGGGGGGCGGGGGGAGAACCAAGCCCCTCTCACCAGGATCTGAGCCAGTTCGTGTTTCTTGTTGCCTGGTCACCCCCAACGCACCTCTTCTGGGGTCAGGCTGAGAGGGGGTTGCCAAAGTGCCTTCTCCGTGTGCTGTCCCACCTCCTTCTCTAGGCCGTCCCGTGGGCCTGTGCTCAGAGGGTCACTCCCTGACCCTTCTGTCCCTGGGCAGTAGACCTCTGTTTCCCATCACCTGACACCTGCCGGCCTGTTTGGGGCTGGGGAGGACAGAGGCACCTCGCTCTCTGTTTCCCTGTTCAGCGCGTCTTCGGGAGGCTCCGCACCTATGGGCTCGGGGCGGGTCCTTCTCACTGGCCCTGTCCTCTCCCAGCAGCGGGAGCCACCAGTTGTCTGAGCCCAGGAGGCTTGCCTGTCCCTTCCCCGGGGCAGAGGTGTTGCTTCTCTGTTCCCTCCCCTGCGTCCTTTGTGGTGACAGACTGTGCTGCCCTCCCTCCATCAGCCCAGGGCTCCAGTCCCAGAGGGAGGCGTCAACAGGTCCATGAGCTGGACCACCTGTGGGGCCTCCGTGGTGAAAGAGCCAATTGTGCATTTATTAAGTGCTTGCTGTGTACTTGGCTGGGCTTCAGGCCCTGGGAGGACGGGGAGGGGAGGCAAGTGTGTGCCAGGACCCGCAGTCCTCAGGTCTCCATCACTCCTGGCAGTCACTGCAGCGTCAGAGAGGGACTCTGGAGTCAGAAACCTGGGAGAGGCTGGCCCAGCTCTGCCACACCGGCCAGATGACCTGGTGCACCGTTCTGTCCTCATCCCTGTCCCAGGCTGCACAACAAGCCCACAGGCCTGGTGGCTGCCAACAGTCGGAGGCACCCTGTCACATTCTGGGGCCGCATCGTTCTCAGGGTGCCGCAGGGTCCTTCCCGCCTTTGCAGCTCCTGGTGGCTCCAGGGGTCCCTGGGCCTGTGGCCGTGTCGCTGGTCTCTGCCCCCTCCCCTGGCCTTCTCTGTGTCTCAGTCTCCCTCTTTTTTCTCCTAAAATGACATTCAGGGTGGACTCTACACTTTATCTCTTGAGATCTTCACCTCCATCATATCTGCAAAGACCCTTTTTCAAACGCGGCCCCATTCTCAGGTGCTGGAGGTTAGCACTTGGACACATTTTGGGGGGGACACAGTTCAACCCTCGATATCCCTTTATGCCTCTACTGCCTCATCTGAAAAGTGGATGTTCTCAGAGCGCTTGGCTTGGTGGGCGGCTGGGAGGGTGTGGAGAGGTCGTGGTCATAAACCCTTCACCTAGCACCTGGCACCCCGTGGTCGTGCCCGCTCAGCCACTCGTGCGTGGAGTGACGGGCGTAGTCTCCTACCTGTACTTCAGCTGTAAGTCTGTGTGGCGCTGTGTTTCCAGGCCACCAGAGCAGTCATTTTTGTGGCATATGGATTATGACATAAATGTTATGTTCTATCATCAGCCCCAAGTGTGAAGGGGAAGAGAGAATGTCACCTTTCACAGGCTGCAGACATTTGTCACTTGACTGCTTGTGACAGCCAGGAGAGAATCCGTCAGCTGCTGCTTCTACCCTGAGCGCCAGTGGGCTCAGGGCTGGCAGGCATGACAAGGGTTTCCAGGGAACACCTTGGCACACACAGCCACTCCTGTACCCACGGGCGCGTCCCTGCCTCCCGCTCAGTCCGAGCACGTGGGTGGCCCAGCTACTGTGGGGCACTAGGGATACTCACAGGGGACCATGTGACTGCTTCTCTCGGGAGCCCTCAGCCCAGAGGAGAGCACGCGTGTGGAGATGGCGAGGCAGGGAGGGGGGCTCAGGGTGGGCCTGGTGGGACACCAAACAACAGCCCAGCCCAGGGCCCACACGTGCTGAGAAGCCACCCATAGCCCGCCGGATGCTGGTGAACAGGCGGGACCCACACCATTGAAGTCAAGCGGATCCAGGACGGGTGAGAGGGAAAGACAAAGAGATGCTGAAGATGCAAAACTCAGGGTCTGGAGACCGTTGGGTCATGAGGCTGCTGGGGATGAAGTTTAGGAGGGTCCCAGGCTTCTGTATGACGGGGCAGTTGGGGGGACAGCAGGGAGGCTAAGCCTGCCAGGAACGGAGCGCGTGAATCAGAGTTCTGCTAATAAAGGCCCTGCCTGAGACCCCCGCAGCATCAGCATGAGCCAGCCCGCCAGGCCTGGGCGCTGTCTTGCCCAACCCTCCTAACAACTCTGTGAACAAATGGCTGTGTCCCATTTTCCAAAACTGAGGCATGGCGACGGTCGGTAATTTGCAAACTCGGCCCAGCCACACCGACCTCTTCCTGTCTTGGCTCGCACCCCGTTGGCTCCCGTACAAGGCTCAGGGAACCAGCAGGGATGCTCCCTCCACCCCCGATCCCGTCTGCTCCATGACAGGCCCACCTGTTTGTGATCTTAGAGAAACGTCGATATGTCATTTCAGACAGGGACTCAGCCAGTATGTAAGACACACCTCGGCTTTGCATTCCCCACTGGGTGACCCCCTTCATTCCGCTGTCCCTCGCCAAGCCCTGTTGGAAAATGGGTCAGATGGTGACGTGCCCCCAGGAGCTGTTGTGGAGACACAAGGAGAAGCCAGGGGGGAGGGAAGTTTCTAAAACGTGAAGTGGAGGCGCAGTCTCGCCAGAGGGCAGCTGGAGCTGGGCCGAGGGTCAGATCCGTGTCCAGCAGCCACCCCGGTGCCCAGACTCGAGCATCGGTGCCTTCCCGTCACCACGCTGTCCGAACGCCAGTCCGACGCCCGAGCCCAGGCACCTCCGATCACAATGTGTTGTGGCTCCCTCAGGGAGACTCTGGCTGCTCTGACAACTGTGAAACGGCGTCGTATCTGCAAACGAGTTCGCTGGGAAGTAGACACGTTTCACTAGGTTTTCCTGGAGGCCAAATTGAGCAGTTAACGCTCAGGGTGCACTCCCAGCCCAGTGAGGTGGGGTGAGGCCATGAGATGAACCCCCCAGCTCAGCACCTTGGCGAGTGCCGGGCCAGGGACCCCCCAGGACCACCGCAGACCCTCACTCGGGCCTCCATCCTTCGCTTCTTTCCAATGGAGGTAAAATTCACATAACAGAATGAATATGTTATGAGCGTTAAAGCAGCATTTCCGTGTCACTTAGCGCATTCACAGTGTCTTGCAGCCACCACCACCGGCTAGTTCCAGACCGTGGTCATCGCCCCCTCCCCCAGGCCCCGGCACCTCAGCCAGCTTTCAGTCTCTGGCGTTACCCACTCCGAGCATGTTGGGGCAGGCCCCACGTCTGCTGCAATAACCTTGCTCCTGAGACGGGAGCAGCCACCAAGGGTCGCCTGACCCAGCGTTGGTGCCGAAAGCAGAGTGACCTTTACCCAAGTTCTCAGCCCCTTGGGTGCGGTTTCTCCCTCTTAACTCAGACCTTGCCCACCCATCCCCCGTGCTGGCGGGGTTCACACTCCACCAGATGCGCCAGCTCCAGGGGCTGCCCCTGACTCTGCAGAGCAGGCCACCCCCACCGCACAGGTGGGGCACCCACTGTCCTTCTGCCCAGGTGGTCACACCGGTGTTTCCTGTGATGCCTGCAGCTTTTCTCAAGCCAGCTCCTGGCTTATGGGGGGCAGGATGCATGTGGCGTAGCAGATGGAATACTGGCCTCATGGCTCCTGTCCCCACGTCCCCTCTCTAAAGGACAGTGAGTATGAACCGAGACGCACAGTGACATGCCCTCTGTTCTGTCTTTGGTAGCCCCGGAGGTGTTCCAGGTGTATGTGGACGGAGGCCCCGGGTACTCGTACCCCGTGGACTGGTGGTCCTTGGGCGTCACGGCCTACGAGCTGCTGCGGGGCTGGGTAAGATGCGCGCCTGCGCGGTGGGCACGGGTCCGTGGAGTGGGTGCTTGGGTCATACCAGGCTGGAGTGGGTCGGTGCACCACTCTGCTGGGATGGCGCGGGGTGGCAGAAAGGAGCCCTGTGTGAGGAATCAGGCCTCGGTGCCAGTCCTGGTGGCTTGGGAGTCAGCCCTGAGGTCCCTGAGCATTAGCGAGCTTCTGGTCCAGCCCCTCGGATGTCCAGAGGCAAAGATCATGTGCCAAGCTCAGCGGCTGGTCAGTGGCAGCTCGAACACGGGAAGCCCTTGGCCTGGTGGTTTCAAATGCTGGCCTCCGTGTGCCCGCAGCGCGGTGTGCCTGCCTCGTGTCCCACAGGGTGCAGGCCGTGTGCACGTCCCTCTTCCTGTTGGTCTGTTCATTCCCATCTCCCTGAACCCCTAGCTCAGTGTGCTGAGGTGCTCGGCACATGTTTTCCCGTTATTTCACTTCAACATAATAGCCAAAGATGGCGAGTGGAGCTGCGTGGTGAGTGATAACCCCCCCCTTTGTTGGAGCTGGAAGAATTATGGCAAAGTGACCACTGACCCGTGCAGGGCCAGCCAGGCTGGGAAGGTGGGGGCTTGACTGAGGCGTGGCTGGGTGCCCCGTGACCAGAGCTGACCTCTCCAGGCCACGCCCCAGTGCCCCCAACCTGAGCCAGGTGCAGGGACTCTGGAGTCAGGCCGTTGGGTGTGGATTGTGCCTCTGCCGCCTACCAGCTATGTGACCTGGTCAAGTCACTTAACCTCCCGCGGCCTTAACAGAGCACCCATCAGCTGCTGCTTGCACTGCCCCACGGGCCCGGTCACTGGTCTGGGCCACCTGCTCTGCTGTGAAATAGGAAAAGCCAGCTCTACCTGAGGGCAAGAGGGAACGGTCCCCGGTGACCGCACAGTGCCAGCCGCACCCGCGCAGCCTCCTGTCCCCGTCAGCAGTGCCCTGCCTGATCCCGCCTGTTGCCCTCTGCAGAGGCCGTACGAGATCCACTCGGCCACGCCCGTCGACGAGGTCCTGCACCTGTTCAAGGTGGAGCGCGTGCACTACTCCTCCGCGTGGTGCAAGGGCATGGTCGCCCTGCTGAAGAAGGTAAGGGGCTGCCGCCCGCCTGCCCGCAGGGAGCCAGGGCACAGCACGGGCCAGGCGTGCCAGCCAGTTAGGGGACGCGGAAATAGAGTCAGCGAGGCTCTAACTTGCACGCAGGGTCACGAAGCCGCTGGACGGCGGGGCCTGGCTCGGAGTCCCGTCTCTGGCAGCAAAGCTCCACTCCGCTGCGCACGAGCTCCTGAGAAGCAGAAATACGTAACGCGGGGGCCTCCATAAAGTGTTGGCTGCAGTCGGCCTTTCAATGCACCGAGCTTTCAGAAAGGGGGCGTCTCCTGACTCTTCTGCTGTTAGCACGGAAGCTGTTCTCGGAGTGCGGGCCAAGCACCGGCAGTGGCAGCGCCGCCCGGGAGCTTCTGGAGAGGCAGCCCCTCCGCTCCCCAGCCCCTGACCCCGACCTCCGAGTCAGGAATCCTGGGTGGGCCCGGGCATCCGCGTTTTCTTAAGCTCTCCGGGTGGTGGTGAGGCCCACCCGAGGGCAGGGGGTCACGGTGCCCTCCTCTGGAGGCTGGCATTCAGCTCTGGTCACTTGGAACCCCTAAGACGCAGAGTGGAATGACAGTGCCAGCATTGCAGGGTGTGGGCCAGCACTGGTCGGGAGGCTGCTGTGGTGGGACTGCTCAGGAGACCCCCGCAAGCCCGGTGGAGTTACACCTGATGGGTGGTGTCACCCCCACAGTAGAGCTGACAAGACCGAGGCTTCGGAAAGTGAAACGGCTCCGTCTGTACCACAGGGTCATTAGGGGCGGAGGTGGGGTTTGAGTCAAGCTGTCCGAACTCCGTGCCCAGCTCTGCCCCCTCCCTGCCACCCCTCTGTAAGGGACACACCAAATGACTAAGGAGTTGACTTGCTGTAGAGCAGCTTCCCCGCCTGGGCCTTAGAAGTCAGTGTCCTCAGCCTGACCAGCCACCGAATCACGGGGAGCCCTTCACACCCGCCAGAACCCTCCACACCCACCCAGAGAGTCGGACAGCAGCTGCCCTAACTGCTGAGCCCCTGCGGGGCAGTCAGCGGGGTCTCTCTAAATCTGCTCTGTTTGTGTGGGGGCAGCCCCTAAGGAGAGGCCACCAGGTCAGCAGATACGGCCCCGCTGGTGGCTTTCATGGGTGACTTGAGCCCACTCGCTGCAGTGACAGACCAACCGTCAGAGGTCTCCGCCCCCCGGCGCTCCCTCCTGTCAGCAGCTAGGTGCTGCCCCTCCGGTCCCCCTTGGGTCTCGTCCTGGTCATGACCTGGACACGGAGGGGTGACCGCCCTGCTCCTGGACCAACACAGAGCACCTAGCAGCTCCCACGAGGCCACGCGCGATGCCATGGCTGTTCAGGGCAAGGACGCTTGTCTCACAGTTGTGGCCCCGGGGTCCTTTGCGCTCGACGAGGCAGAGTGTTGAGAGGCCCCGTTTGGGTGCGAGGCCACAGTCTGCAGCTGTCCTTATGCTGTGTCACACTTATCAGGAGCACTCTGAGAAGAAGCTGACAAGTGTCCCCTTGGCTACCAACAAGGTCAGGGCATCCAGCCACAGAGGTCACCTCACCTCATGCTGTCCATGGTAAATTTGGTGACACTTTGTATGTCCCATTTTCAAGCCGAAAGTCCTAAGACGAGGTGGCTGATTCTTCTTATTTTTGACTGGAAGCCCCTGCAGACCCCAGTGAGGGCCAGCATGTCAAAGGGCCAGTCTCCGGGGGCAAATCGAGTCCCTGCCCAAAGAGTGCCTGGCTGGGTGACCTTGTGGAAGCAGCCTGAGCTCTCAGTCCCTCCTTGCTGTAAGGGGAGCATAGGTGACACTTCCAGGGACAGCATCCCGGACAGGGCCCAGCACAGCCAGAGTATAAAAAGCGGAGGCCCCCTCATGTTCCCACGACCCCGCCCTCAGAGCCCTGCTAGCCTTGGTGGTACATGGTTCAGGCAAGCATAGTCGCCCTGTGTCCACAGCTCCTGACCAAGGACCCTGACAGCCGCCTGTCCAGCCTCGGTGACATCCAGAGCACACCCTACCTGGCCAACATGAACTGGGACGCGGTGTTCGAGAAGGCGCTGACGCCCAGCTTCGTGCCCAATGTGAGTGGGGTCCCGTGTGATGTCCCACCACCCCCGGCAGCGTCCCGGCCTTGGTGTCCCGGCGGGCCCCGTCACTGGCCGCCTGAGCAGCAAGGTTCACGTTTCACTGAGATTCAGCATGAGCATGCAGAAGCTGGCCTCGGGGGGCCTGTCACAGCCCTGAGGCTCAGCAAGCCTCCACCGGAGACCCACACACTCACACACATTGCACACACTCACCCATGCACACTCCTACACATGCACACTCACACAAGTGCAAAAGAGCAAAGTTGAGGCCCCCAGGGGGGTAGGTGGGGGGATCCCCAACTTCCCAGAGTGATGTTTTATGTCGGATTATTTAAAACCTCTGTTGCTCCTTTTGATGCAAAAATGTTTCCCCGAATCGGTTCCTACCAGAATCCAAGGCTTCAGGTTCCCCTCTTGCAGGTGGTGGTTGTGACGCATGGGCCTGTTCTGAGTTCACACCCTCTCCCCGGCCTGTCCGTGCCCTGGACTCACTGCTCAGACAGTACAGCCCAGTGACACTGGTTTCTCCATGGCTCTCCCGGCGAGCAAACACCGTGTCCCTGCCCGGCTAGGCTGGCACCGTGTCCTTGGAGGTCTGGCCCTGCAGTCCTCTGAGCCCACCCTTGTCCCTACCTCCCTCCTAGCCGGACTGCAGAGGTGCTGGCCCGGCGGCCACAGAACCCTCTGCCTCTGTGTTCCAGGCCTGGGCACCCGCCACTGCTGCTGCCTGGGCCTCTCGCCACCTGACTAGACCGCTCTCCTTCGGGACCTACCCAGAGGAAGCTGCCTTGACCTGCTCCTTCACTCCAGGGCTGCCTCTGGTTCCCTGCTCCCTTGGGCACCCCTCAGACAGTGGGAGAAACAAGCAGGGTGTGGAGGCCAGGTGCCCCCACTCCCCCTTCCCCACTGTGGGCGTTGGAGGCTTTGCTAGGCCAGTGTGAGCTCTGTATGTGTGCCATGTGGTGTGTTTTGTGGGGGGTGTGAGCGTGTCATTGCTGTTTCCATCAGTGCACCCACTGGAGGTCACGCTCAGTCCCCGTGGCTGAGCGCCTGCTCTGGCGATGGCTGAGCAGCACGCCAGCATCTCTGGCCCTCTCCTGCCCGTCCTCCCCAGTCCCATCCAAACACACTCATGCACGCACACGCACACTCACTCTCAAACATGCCATCACATGCACACTTGCTCTCGCACAAACACACCCTCACATATGCGCTGAATCCCACACAAGCACTCATGCAAGGGACCCCTGGTTCCGTCACACCCAGAAGGAGCCTGCGGTTACTGCTGGCCATGCTGTTCCTTCACTCCGTTCCTGGCCACACGCCACTTCCCCCTCTGGGGACGCCCTTCCTGTCCACAGGGCAGTCTCCCACCTCCCACCCCTCCTTCCAGACTCAGCATGTAACACAGTGACTGGCCCACAAGGGGTCTCAGGAATGGGTTTTGGACGAGAGGCAAATGCAGGCACCATCTCCGTGGGGACGCTTCCCGGCCAGCCCCTACCTCCTCCACGACCACGGCCTCACTGGTCACCCCACTGCAGAGGTGCCCAAGTCGATGTGAGTGGCCGCAAAGTCCTGTTTTGGTGTAGCTGCCGTCCTCCTGAGACTTCCGAGGTGGGGACCATGCCGTGTTAGCTGGGCTCTGCTGGAGCAGTGGGGCCTGGAAGGCACGAGAGGCCTCAGGGGCTGCTGATCACATGAGCATGAATGAATGAATGAATGAATGATAATAGCCTGCAGGGTGGAATGTGTTCTGGGTGCTGTGCCTCGCACCCAGGAAGTGAGTCTGTCAGGAATCTCAGGTAAGGAGACTTGCCAGGATTACTCAGTGAGAAATTGGCAGGGCCAGGCTTGACCTCAGGCAGTCTGCACCCGGAGCCTGCCTTGGAATGAATGAATGAGTGAATGAATGAATGAATGATACATCAGGCCAGCAGAGACTCGGGCCTGAAGTCCGACCTGCTCATTGGTAGAGATTGTACCTCCAGAGCTATTGATGGTGTGACCATGAGGCTTTACTGCCTGGTTGGCTGGTATCCTGAGCATCAGGGCAGACAAAGGCCACCTGGGTTTGGCATCCCAGGTATGGGAGGCAGGGAGACCCGGAGGCCTCCTGACCACAGTGGGTGGGGCCCCAGCCTGCTGGAGGGCCAGGCCGGGCCACTGGCTCCAGCTGCAGCCAGAGCAGACAACCAGGACTGGAAATTGGGAAGAATTTGATCAGAAATGGCATTTTTAAACTGAATAATTAAAAACGACATTTATAGAAGGGTATGTTGTCATGAAAATGTGGAAATAGCAGATTGGAAATCTGAACTCAGCCTCGGGAAACAAACATGCAGAGCAGGGAGTCCACGGAAATGCTCGGATGGTGATGCTGAGCTCGTCCAGAGTGGGGAGAGAGTTGGGAGGGAGAATGGAGGGGTGTGCACGGTGGGAATGTGCTGCTTTTCATCAGGAAAAATACATGTATCCCGCAGCGGTGGGTCATCAGCGCCTGCTGCTTGAATGACTGGGAGGATGAACGTGTGAGTGGAGATGAAATCTGGTGGCAGGGGGAACAAGGACAGGCCATGTTTTCCTTTCAGAAAGGGAGATTGAACTGTGACCCCACATTCGAACTTGAAGAGATGATTCTCGAATCCAAGCCACTGCATAAGAAGAAGAAGAGGTTGGCAAAGAACAGGTCCAAAGATGGCATGAAGGACAGCTGTCCCCCGGTGAGCACTGTGTGGGTGGCAGCCAGGGGGCCAGGAGTGCTGCACTCTGTGGAGGTGACTGAGCGAGGGGCAGCAGGGGCTCGCCACGCCACCCACCCCGATACTTCCACTTGCTGTGAATGAGACGCCCCCACCCAGCAGGTGACCTTTCACTGCGTGAAACTGGGAACGGTTGCTGGTGAACCACTGTCCCCCCCCCCACCCCCCCGCTCTGATCATTCGGTTAGCTCTGTCCCTCGGGTAGGAGGAGCCCCGTGTAGGAGCAGAACAAGGGTGCTGAGTCGTCCTGAGCACCCTTGGGAAAGGTTCCATGCTGTGGGGACAGCCAGGGCCGCACTGTGACTTCTGTGGAGCCCCGGGACATGGGCTTTAGGTGTTCGTTTTGTAGGCTGCCGTGACAAAGCGGTGCGGCCTTGGTGCTTACAGTAAGTGATGTTTATTCTCTCACCATCCTGGAGGCCAGAGGTTCAAAACCAGTGTGCGGGCAGAGCCAGGCTGGCTCCACAGGCGGCGGGGAGGGTCCTCCCCACGTCACCTGGCCATGGGCGGTGGCCAGCTGTCCGGACAGCCCCTGGCTGGTGGCTGTATCACTTCCTCTCTGCCTCCATCGTCACGTGGCATTTTCCACCCCGTGGCCCTATGTCCTTCCTTGAAGGACACCTGTCGTTGAATTGAGGGCTCACCCTTCTCCAGTATGACCTCATCTTAACTAGTGACAGCGGCAACCACCCTGTCTCCAAACAAGGTCACATTCACCGGTTGAGGGGTTAGGACCTCAGAAGGTCAACATTTGTTTCCTAAGGGGGTCCAATTCAACCCTCACCTGCCCCTCCCTCCATACAAATATTTTTAAAATTACATTTTATGACGACACTGGTGTGAGAATGAATGTAACTTTCCATACTAAGAGTTCATTTTTCTCTGCTTCTTTTAAAAGAGATTCACACATCTCTGGGGACGCTAGCCAGATGTGGGCCCAGGTCCGTGCTGCCTGAGTGTGATAAGGACACATGGTGGGGTCAGAGGGGGGTGGTGCTGCCCGTGTGCGGTGACACAGCACTGGTGGCCCAGGTGGTCTTTGGCACCTGTTCCTGGTGGGAGCCTGCACCTTGCAGGGTGGCCTTGCATTTCTCCCACCCTGTCGCGCTTCGTTAGGTCTAAGGGACATTCCAGTGACCAGGAAGCCAAGCTGATGATTTTCAATCCCTAACCCACCCCAGCAGGGCTTTTGTGTTGGATTTTATGGCCTCAAACTGAGGAAAACTTCTCTGTCTGCCAGGTCCCCTTGGCCCAGCTGCCTGTGCCACGGGCAGCTCCTGCCACTTAGCTGTCCCCCACCCCAGGCCTCCCCTGTCCCGTTGAAACCAATCTCTGCTCGCCCCCGTGGTCACTCACAGGGCCCCTGTCTCTGCTCTTTGGCAGAACGGACACCTGCAGCAGTGCCTGGAGACCGTGCGGAAGGGATTCATCGTGTTCAACAGAGAGCAGTAAGTCCCCAGTGGCCCGCGGCATGGGGCCCTCCCAAACTGCAGGGCTCCCAGGAAGCCGGCTGTGACCCTGGATGGGCACAGCTCGTGGACCCCGCATGGCTTCTCCCCAGTCGGCCTCAGCATCTTCGTGGGAAATGGGGGAGCAGACAGAGCTGGCCCAGGGGTGCTGGCACAGAGGCAGGATTGCCGGTGGTCGGGGCCTGAGCGCTGGAGCGAAACTGCCTGGGGGCTGTCCTGTGGCCCCGTGCTTACCTGCCCTGGGCCTCGTCTCCACCTTTGGCCAGCGGGGCCCCCGCCTTGCACTGGGGTTGTTACCAGATTAAATGAGGCTGTTGCTATAATGCCTGGCATAGTAAAAACAGTTAGTACTTCTACTAATTATTATTATTATTATTATTTATTGTGTGGGGGCTGTGCTGGGACCCCAGTGTCCCGGGCAGGCTAGAGACAGGTGAGGAACCTGAGTTGGGAGGGGCTCAGTTATGGTCCTTAAAGCCTGACTCAAACGCCGCCTCCTGCAGGAAGCCTTCCCTGCCCCACACAAGGGTCAGAAGCCATCTCTCCCTCATCAGGGCTCCCACGTCACTAGGCTCCACCCCTTTGACACAGTTCGAGGTTTCGTTTTCCGTTGAAGTGAGAGCAGGAGTCTGGAGACAGCCGTGCCGCTCTCAGTATGACCATACTTGGGTGTGCGCTATTTTAAATACAGAATCTCAGCTTTGGGGCGTTTTGAAGGAAATCTGAAAGGGATTCCCGATTATCTTGCGGAAGCCCGGAAGAAATGTACCCCAGGACGGTTGTGACCCACCCCCCCGCCCCGAGTGCCATCCTGCTTCAGAAGTAAACGGATCCCGCTCTCATTCTCCTAAGTTTCTTAGTCACTTGCGTTTCCCCTCGTTTGGATATGATTTTCTCTCCAGAGGTGCCTGAGTCTCTTAGGATGGAGGGCAGGGGAGAGAGCTGGCGGAAGATGATTCTGAGGCAGCAGCAGCCTTGTCCAGGGAGCCGGATACCCCCTCCCCTCCCATCCCCTCCCCTCCCACACACCCTCCCCCCACCAGATCTCAACTCCGTCCTCTGGTCCTGGCCCCTCCTCCACTGGGAGGGTGCATTTCAGCCCTGACCACCGTCCCCAGTGGTCCTACCTGAGAGCCACGCACGCCTCAGGCCCAGCGGGGCAGGCAGCACACCGGGCCTCATCCCTGCAGCTGGACAAAGCTTAGGAGGCAGGGCCCCACGTGACCGTCCTGTAAAACACATTGCCTCTGGCGTTTCAGCGTGGCCCAAGGACTTGCTCAGACAGGGGCGCCACTGCCGACACTGGGCATTCCCCACACGACAGGCGTGTGCAGGTGCACATGTACTCACATGCACTCTGCACACACACACCCGTGATCCGGCCAGGACCGTGGACTGTGTTGTACTCACCGGGGGATCATCCCCAGGGCCCTACACGAGGCAAGGACGTGAAGTTCGTTTAAATCAGCCGCAGGTCTGCCCTCGGGACCTGCCAGTGTCAAGTTCATTCAGCAGAACCCTGTGTCTCAGACCAGGCAGAGCACACCGATGTGATTATTTCCAGCCCGTACTGGGTATCTCACACACAGTCTCTCTGATCCCTTGAGCCTCCTGCCCAGTGAAGGCTGTGAGCCCGTTTAACATGGGGAAACTGAGGCTCAGGAGGTAGACGTGGTCCGACTGGCAGGGGTCGGGAGCCTGGCTTTGTGCCTAGTCCCTCCCTGCTCTCCAACTTCTCGCTGCCTCCTTCGATGTCTTGGTTTCATGCGGTGACCGCTGTGGGATCGTGCATGAACCTCCACTTGAAGCCCAGAGAGGGATGTCAGCGTCTTAACGCACGTGGAAGGTGACCAATGGCCCACTGTTAAGAAGTGCATGTTCAGAATCATGGTCCCTTCACCGGTCTTTCATGAGCTATTGTTTAAGTTTGGGTGCCCCTGTTCGGGTATTTACCTGTGGGACAGTCTGATCCATGTCCTCCCCGGCTGCCTTGCCCACCAGGGTTTCCTCTGCCCACCCCCACCCCGCACAGTGGCCGGTCCACCGGTAGGCATTCAATGCAAGCGTGTGCATGGGTGGTGTGGGGACCTCACCACCTGTACTGACTGTGAGCTCAGGCGAGTCACATCCATGATGCCTGCAGACCTCACGGGGGGCCACGAAGTAGCCGTTACTATCCCCACTGTACTGATGGAGAAACCAAGGCTCTTCATGGGCAATAACTCACCTGAGGGCACCTGAGCCAGGCTTTGAGCTCAGACCCACCTTGCTCTGAAGCGCTGTTCTCCCCGAGGCCAGGGGGAGGTGTGGGCTAAGGCTCCCGGACACTCTGCTGGCCCCAGTGTGTCCTGGACATCTCACTGCCCCCGTCCCATGTCACTAACACAGGCTGGTGCTGTGCTTGTTTGCAGGCTGAGGAGGCAGCAGGGGCAGGGCGGCCAGCACCCGGACAGCGAGGGCCAGGCGAGCAGCCAGGCCCCAGGCAGGCTACGGGACGGCTGCAACAACCACATCCTGGGCTCCACCTGCTCCCGCGGCTGCAGCAGCTAAGCCCCACCTGGGGCCACCTGGCGGGTCTGCATTCACCTGTACCCTGCCCACCAAAGCCCCCCTCTGTGCCACAATGGTCCCTGACTCGCCCCGGCCACATCAGATGCAGACGGAGCCCTGGGCTCAGAGCCGGGAGCCCAGGTTTTGGTTCCAGCTGCCAGAACAATTCCCTGTGTGACCTTGGCCAAGCCTCAGCCTTCCTGTGCCTCAGTTTCCTGCATCTGCCAAGGGGGTTTGACAGCTCTCTGCCCCGCCTCTGACTACACGGCTACTGGGAGCTCCTGCTGGGTAGCAGACATGCAAAACATCTGACATTTATGAGACTCTGCACGTGCCAAGTCCAGCGTGAAGGTGGACGTGCTCTTCCACCCCCGCGGCAAGCAGACCACCACGACTCCGTCCCAGCCCCTTCGACAGGCACCTTCGAAAACGCAGCTTAAAGGCAAAAATACATGAGAGTGGCGTTTGCCCTTCCTGTAGACACACTGTCCCCAGGCCTGGAGCCAGACCCAAGTGTCTTTGTGGCATTCTCTGCCAGCCGCGTCTCTGACCTCCTCCGGTGGTGTGGCCTGAGACCAGCCTGAACCCCAAGGTCTTGGGGCTGCAGATGTACTTCCCTCATTCACAGAACACTGCCTCACCCCATTTTTCATGTCAGCAGGTCCCCACCCCAGTGCCGGGATGGCATAGAGGTACCCACTCACGAGGTCAAACCACTGCCCATCAGTCACTGCTTAGTGCCATCAGAGTTCCCAAAACCGAGTCCTGAAGCAGGGCTGTGACTCTCCACACGCCCCTTCCAGGATGTCCCCCCTGGGAAGAGGGTAAGGAGGCCTGGGTCCTTAAGGAATCCTGCCCGAGGAGGACCACGGGGCCACACGGAAAACAGACTCCTTGAGGGCCTGCCGCCTTGGATGGGGAAGAAGCTGCAGGGTCAGGGGTAAAGCTCAGACTTGGGGTCAGGCCTGGGTTCAGAAGCCAGCCCTGCCATTTACCAACCGAAAGTCCTCAGGCAACTGGCATCACCGCGTGAGCATCAGTGTCCTCGGCTTAAAAACGGGGGTGATGAACGCCCTCTGCGGGTTGTTACAGTGCTAGCTCCGATCCTGTGTGCAAGGTGCCCAGCGCAGACCACCAGCTGAAGGGACGCCACTGTTGGTCAGCAGCGTCACCAACATTTGGGGGACGGCCCTCTTCACTCGTTTGGTTAGTTTTCTGTACAAATAAGACCGTTGCGTGGGATTCCTTGAACTAACTTCCTGGCGACAATATCTGTGCGTCCCCGTGGATGTTTGATCATGTTTTTATTTTTTCTCCAACTTCCACTGTTCACTTTTTACACCATAAACCCACCCCTGGGCCTGTCAGCTTCCTCTCTTAGTTTCCTCAAGAGGCATTATAATGTGATGTGTGGTTTTATATTTTTATTTTTTTTTAATGGTCCTTGTTTTCCTCCTTCGAGCCAGGCCGATGTCTAGATGCTTTTGCCCACATACATCCACTTGGCTTACACACTTTGCATTCCTCATTCCTTCTTGGCACTGTCCTGTCCCCTCTGGGGAGCCACCGGGCTGCTTCTCCCCCCCGGGGACCCTGGCAGCGTTTGGGGTTTCTCAGTGGGTGGACTTCATGAATTCGGGGCAGGAGCTGGAAACAGCCGGAGAGACGCTGGAGTTCCTGTCTCTGTTCAAGTCGGCACTGTTCCTTGTTCAGAATAAACTGTTTCTTGGACGCTCCTTCCCACAGCTTTGTCTGTACTCGGCATTGGGTGTGATGGGCAATGCTCTTAGGCATCAAGTTTAATGAGAAACAGAGACGGTTGGAGGGGGCAGGTGGATACCGGGTCAGGGAAGTGCTTACTCTGCCCAGAGAATAAAGCCAAACTCAGCAATTCAAGGCTCTATTACAAGTTACATAATTATTATAATTATATAATTATTACAGTTATCATTGTCATCTTCATTATTTTATACTTACAAAGGTGCAACCTATACACCAGGGAAAATACACTGAAAATTCTCCACCTAAACAAAAATACTCTTAAACTGTCCTCAAATTATGGGTGGGACCTTTCCTCAGTCCTCACAGGGTGCAGAGGGACCAGGGCTGGCCGTCTCTCCCCGAGACACCTTCAACTCCTGTCTGGACATGTCGAAACAGGTGTTTCTCGAGGACCAATTAAATTCCGCCTCTTTCCTGAGGCCTTCCTGCCTCCCGGTGGCACTAACCCAAGCCAGGTGTTCTCTCTTCCACGCACTCTCTCACAGGTCTTCCAGAACCTTCTCACAGCTCAATCGCTGTCACCTGGGCAGTAGGGCTGCTTTCGCCCCTGGCCAGTCCTCCTTGCCTTCAAGTGGGAGAGGGCGGGTCCTCTCGTGTCTGTCCCCCACGCCCTCATCGCCCAGTCCTAACGGCACCTGGCTCGAAAACGTAATCAATAATTTTCAAATGAGTGAGAGAAAAACAAGGCCAGCACAAATTCTCGATGTGGGTGAAGCTTGTTTTCGGTGGCCTCCTGCGTCTGGCCTGGCCCACTGCCACTTCCCGGGACTTCCTCCCCTCCCCAGAGGCTGTCCCCGAACGAGTGCCCACCCCCACCCCCACCCCCTCTTCTTCAGAGCCATAGCCCCAAGTTTCACACGAGCCTTCCCCTTTCCCTCCTCTAAACCCTGTTCTCAGGGTACGGAATCCTGGCCCAGTATTGGCGGGAAAGTGATCAGCGGTTCTGGGTGGGGCCCGAGACTCTGCATTACTAACAAGCCTCCAGGCCAGGGACTGCCCTTGGAGTAACCAGGATCTAGACCCTTCTGCCCTCAGGCCCACCTGGCCACACCCGCACGTTTCTGCATAGCTGCAGCCACTTTCCCATTACAACTGCAGGGGGCAGGAGTCGTGGCCTCAGAGACCATGTGGCCTGCAAAGCTGAAGATAGGTGCCAGCTGGCTCCTGGCAGAGAACGTGTGCTGGCCTCTGACGCAGAGGGCGCCCCCGGGACGAGGGGTGGGCAGGCGGAGAATGCACAGCTGCTGTGCTCGCTGGCAGTTCAACCCCACGGGGTCCCAGGGAAAAGGGTTTGCAACGACATCTGGGGTCCATTTTGCCCTCGTGGGTTGATTGGTGGGCTTTTTCCCCACTGTGGACCCTTGTCGATAACCCCTCTCCAGTTGGGTGTTCTCGAAAGTCACCCTCTGTCTGCCTGCCTCCTTCCTGTGCTACTCGGTTCGCCCAGCGGCCCTCTGTCTAGTGTCTCTGCTCTGTGCGGTTTCATTTCCACGGCACTCACCACACCAGACCACTGAGGGCGGTGTGCCTGGCCCGCCCCACTCCAGGCCTCGAACTCAGTGGGTGGGCGGGGCAGAGCTGGCCCCGCCTAGGGCCGCCCCTGGGGACGTGTGAGGAGGTGCAGACAGTCCCACCTGGGCGCCCACCTGGACCACGGTTAGCAATGCCTGTTGCTTTGAGGATTCAGCCCACGTGTAGTGTCTCTCGATGTTTCCTCTTCCGACCTTGAACATGAAGTCACGGCAAGGCCTCTGGTGTTTAATTGCTAACGGTCACAAAGAACAAGTAGCTGCTTCCCAGGTCAGGTAGATGTGGTTCGGGAATGGCCCTCTCGGAGTCTCGGCTCTTTGAGTTTATTCCCATCCCCCCAGACTCACGCTTTCCGATTCTTTCCTCTCTACAGAGACGGGGGCAGCTGGTTACACAGACCCCCTGCCCGCCCCACCTCCCCTCCCGGCCCAAAGCTGCCGTCCTTGCATTGTCTGAATTCTAAGAATCTATTTGTCCAGCCAGCTTCTAAGCTCCATTCAATGCCGTTTTCTAAACAGGAATCATCTCCCATGTCATGTCAACTCTAAATAATCAGCGGTGAGCCTTGGCCAGGAGGCTCGGTTGGAGCGTCGCCCCGGGAACCAGAATGCTACGGGTCCGCTCCCCGTCAGGGCACACATGGGAGGTAACCAACGTCTCTCTCTCTCTCTCCTTCTCTTCCCTTCTCTCTAAAATCAATAAGCATATCCTCGGGTGAGGATTAAAAAATAAAATAAAATATAAAATATAAAATAAAATAAATAATAAAATATAGTAATAATTAAGGGTGAGAGCAGGGGCTTCTCACATGGTGTCCTGGGCAGCCTCCTAATGCCCCAGCTGCTGTGGCTCAGTGGATTGAGTGCCAGCCTGCAAACCAAAGGGTCTCTGATTCAATTCCCAGTCAGCTACATGCCTGGGTTGCGGGCCAGGTCCCCAGTAGGGGGCGTGCAAGAGGCAACCACACACTGATGTTTCTCTCCCTCTCTTTCTCCCTTCCTTCCCCTCTCTCTAAAAAATAAATAAATAAAATCATTGAAAAGAGAGAATCTTGAGCCCTCTTTTGCCAATCAGCTCTTCCTCATCTCCCCACCCCCCACCACAGCTGTCCTCACGGTCCCTCGGGAAACAAGGACCAAACAGGAACCAACGGCAGCCATGCCGAAGCCCCAGTGCAGGGTCCGCTGAGAGGTGCCAGTGAAGCAAGAAGCCCACCATCCAAGCCTTAGCACTTCTTCCCAAATGTGACCTTGGCCCCGCCAGCTCAAGGGTGCCTAGAGCGGCAGCCGGACCCACTAGTGACGCCACCCCCATTGATGGTTCAGTTCTAACCCTTCAGTGAAGCCCACTGTCTCTTTCCTGGTGAGAGCAATGGGAAGGGCTGATTGCAGACATGCCTGGCAGGGGAAATGCGTGACAATCCCTTCGCTCCACTGGAGACTAAGCTGCTGGAGAGTCCTGCCGTATCAAAGCCCCAAATAAAGGAAGCCCAGGATGTGTCCATGGGCCTCCTGTACGTGCCCTCCCACGGAGCTTCCCCGCCCACCCGCACCTCCTTACCAGTCTTGGAGGTCATAGCAGGGGGCAATGCCGACAGGCTCTGCGTATTGCATTTTAAGCCTGTATCTCTGGAAGAATTAGCCCCACATTGTGTAGGACCCTGGGTGTGCGAGGGTCTTCACACCGATAAGCCTACCCATCTGACAGTTTTGACCCTTAAATACATGCCATCCAGGCAGAGGACAGTGCATGGCCCAGGGAAGTCTTCCCTGAAGTCCCTAGGCCTTCCCCTAATGACTCATGGGTCAGAACGGCCACGGCCACGCCTGCCCGGCACCAGTAGCTGGCGTGCAGAACGCCGAGCTCTGATGAGTTTGGACCAGCAGCCCCCCACTCCCGTAAGCTGCAAGTGGGGTCACCTTCCCAGGGGGACATGGTGATGTGCCCCCGACCCAAACTGAGGTTCTGTCAGGAAAGGGGAAGGGAAAACAGATTTGGGCTGAGCACCTGGCTTTTAACAAGACCCTGACTCCCTCGGGTTTGAGTGCGTGTCACAGTTTTACTGCCGATGACTCCACCCAGGCCTTTCTGGCTCGGTTTTACCAGAGAGAGACAAGAGGCAGCAGAGATCACAACCTCATACTTATTTTACTTTTTCATCTTTCGTCACCATCTTGTCCTGTGAAAGGACTGAGGTCAGAGCGTGTGTGCTCAGGTGACTGTAAATTTCAGGGCAAGGGCTCAAAAAGTGGCAAGGCTGAGGCTATGCAGGCGGGAGGGACAGGGATTCACCAAGAACTGGCCACTCGCGGTGCCCCGGGCCATGCCCTCTGCCTGTGCTCTCCCACGGCACCCCCGGACTTCTGCAAGGCCCAAATCTTTCACCCCTTTTCACAAAGGGGGAACCCGGGATCCAGAGAGGTCTCGAGCCAGCAGGCAGCTCCATCCATGATGAGTTGAAACGTTTTCCTGTGTGCCTCTAATCCTACAAAGTAAGTGCCTGGAGAGAGAGCCTGCCCTGACGCTCCGTGTCTCCCGGTCCCAAGTCCCGGAGAATGTGCCAGCCTTGGCTGAGGTCCTAGTCAGTACGCCGATGACAAGAAGCTAGGGGGTGTTCACAGAAACCATGGCAGCGGTCCCAGAACCTCGCGGGCTGACCTTTGTCACTTCCACCCCACAGAGCAAGGGAGGGGAGGGGGAGAAACGGGAGAGTGAGCGACTGGCAGACACCATCTAATCCAGGCGAGCAGAGAAAACATCGCCAGTAAAACGTCCCAGTGACATCTGTGCCCGATGGTAAGTGATGAGAAAGGTGCGCCGTCAGAGTCTGTGACCCCAGTCTGCTCCTGAGAAAATGTCGGACAAACCTGGGCTGGGGAGCAGTCTACACAATACCTGAGCATCGCCCACCAGGAAAGACAGGGACACCGGGCAATGTCTCTGGTGACAAGGGACTGAGAAGACAGGGGGACCAAGTGAATGACGGGTGGTGGATCAGATCATGGGACAGAGGAAGGACACTCGTGGAACAACTGGAGAAGCCCAGGCTACCGCTCAGGTGACGGTGACGCACCGAGTCCATTCCTCAGTGTTGGTGACTGGACCATGGGCACGAGACGCTGACCCTGGGGGCGAATGAGTGACCTGTGAGAACTCTCTGACGCTACCTGTGAAGCTCTTCTGTAAATCCAACATTGTCATACCGTAAAAAGTTGAAAGAACATCTGTGGGAACGCTGGGCACCCCCCCACCCCGCAACAATGCTCCCTGCAGCCCCTCCCAGCAGAAGCGCGCTGGTGTCCAAGAGCAAGCTTGGAGCTCTCCCTTCCAAGGGAATGAAGAACCTGCCCCAGGAGGGCAGACCTGGCTGCAGGGACTGGTGCCCAGGGCAGAGCCGATGGTGGGGGAGGGCGCCCTGTCTGTCTGTCTGTCTGTACCGATCGTATGGACCAGAGTGGCACCCCTGGGACAGGCTCGCCCACAGATGACCCTGCCTTTGCGGGGGAAGCCAAGTGGCCAAATGTGGTCACACATGCCCGGTGGAGGCCCGCGGAGCCACCTGTGCCCGTCAGCGCGGTCCTTTCTCGACAGACCACAGGCCAGGCCAGGAGACGCAGACGTGGGAAGAGCAGTGTCCCAAGGGAAGGGACACAGAACAACTCTTCTGGAAGGAAACAGTCAACTCAGGGAAGAGAAGAGGGCTTGCAAAGATCGACTTCATGTCCTCAGAGAGATATGAGATGATATTGCGGCCATAAAACAATGGGACGAGCTAGTCTGAAGAAAACAGAGTATGAGAGTTCCTGCAAACGAAAAGTTATTGCCGCAATAAAAACTCCCTAAGAGGGCTGGAGGAGCACGCGGAAGAATCTCGTGGAACTGAGAGGCAAGGGAAAGTGAGCGGAACCCGGCTGAGCGCTGAGTCACGGGAGATCAAGGACCGTGACGATACCAGGAGGCATGCTGCGTGCTTGCTCCCTGCTGAGTGGCCTAAGCGCTGCACATGCACGATGCTCCCACAGTCCAGTGAGGTGGGGGCAGCTGGAACCCCTAATGTATAGATGAGGTGGCCCCTGGAGGCTCTGCTGCCAGGCCCTGCCCCTGCACCCTTCCCAGGCTTGCTCTCTGGGAGAACCTTCCCCCCACCCAACCCCGTAGAGAGCTTGAGGGTTCCACCTGGTCCTTCCCACCTCCACCTGTGGCCATGGCCAGCGACCGACCAGTGCAGAGCCTGGGGCTGAACGAACTCTGACGTGTACTCCCCGCTTCTCAGGTCAGGTTGTAGCTGGGTTTGAGCCAAGGGCACATCTTTCCTGCCCGCCCCCTCCACTAACTGGGACTTCCCAGGGGCACGTTCTTAATAAGCCACATGTGCCCAAATCCCTGCCCTAGGCTCTGCTTCTAGGAGAGTCTGACCTGAGCAGGGGAACCGTCACCAGGCACAGGTGGTGAGCCCAATGGTGCAGCCTGGGCTTCAGGAAACTCCAGGAGAACAGGGACTTCACTGATGGGTGTGTCCGTACTGTAGGCCAGGGCTGAGGAGGGGACAAGGCCAGGTTCCTGGATGACTTCTGTTGGCCAAAGGTGGGGCCTGCTTCAGCCATCCCCATGGGCCAGGCCTGCCCTGCTTCTCAAAGGCACCTTCAGGCACAGGTTGCAAAGACAGTGTCATGTTTAACAACCACCCTAGCTCGCCCCAGGTCCTCGCCTTTGTGCGCGTTCTCTGGGGAACAGACCCTGCAGCCTAGCTCGGACACCAGGCTGTCACTGAGCAAACTACAGTTCTGTCTCCCGAGGCTTTGCCTTTAAGAAGTGGGGGTTTTTTTTTAATGTTTTTGTTTATGGTTTTTCTTTCTTTTTTTCCTGAGAAAACCGAACTGAGCATCAGCAAAAAGCTCGAGGTGGCCAGCTCAGGGGATGAAAACGGCCCTCCCTCACCCTTCGGAGCTTTTCTGACAGCTGAGAGGAGCCCAAATGGATGGAGGACAAAGCAGACCACTGGGGTGGGGGGGTGGAATGGTGATCTGACCCCCAGGAGTCTCCCTTGGAGTCTGATTTGACAAGGCGTCATCCCCCAGGAGACCCCACAGGGTCGTGGCCCATACCTTACACACCGCCTCACTTAGCCCTCACGGCGGATCTAGGATCCACGTGATTTTTTTCCCCCATTTAGAGATTAAAATGGAAATTGAGGAAGGTCTCAGAACTTGCTGGGGGTTTTACAGGCAATAAAAGACCCTGGGTTAGAACCCAGGCCCGTTTACCTCGCACATTGAGCTCTTTTTTTACGGGATGTCAAATGTATTGGGAGCCAAGTTTCACCCACGCCCACCCGTCTCCCCGCCCACCCTTTCAGGCAAGTCCTGTGTGGGTGGCCCGCGTGATGCATGTTAAGCAAACTCGCTCTGTTGCTCCCAGGACTGGTGGGGGTGGTACCAGGGCAACTCTTCAAGGGAGACTGAGCCTCTTGCATCATTAAATGCCCACCAGGCGCCTCACCGCCCTGATGTCAGGTAGGGTACCTCCCACGGCACCCTGCTCGCTCATTCACTCAACAGATCTGCCGACCGCCAGCCCTACCCCAGGTGCTGGAGCATCAGTGACAAAAGAGCCACAGCCCTGCCCCGGGGAGCTGGCGCTGGCGCTAGGCTGGGAGAAACAGACAATAAACCAGCAAACAAGCCAAAGACACAAGCTATAAGCCAACGAGTGCCAGGGAGGAAAGGTGGCAGGAAAGGAGGGAAGGCGGGAGGCACGGGGGAGGGACAGTGGGGTTGCCACTGCCAACCGGGGGGTCTCGCTGAGGGGCCCCATGGGAATGAAGGCTCCAAGGAAGCGAGGGAGCAAGTCACGCAGGGGTGGGGACAGGAGCACCACAGAGAGCGGGCACCAGCAGCAAGGGCACGGGGCCTGAGGCGGGAGCAGGTCAGCTGCTGCGGGGCCAGAGGGGCTGGAGCGGAGTGGGAGGGGAAGAGAGGGGGAAGAGGGCAGGCGGTAACAGTCCCATTGGTATGGCTGCCACGGCCCAGAGAGGAGCCAGCAAGCCCGCAGAAGGCTCTGGGCAGAGGAAGCACGTGGCTGGACTTACATCTTTATAGGATCAGAGATGAAGGAGCTGGTCTCAGGCCGTGCGGCGGTCAGGACAGAAGAACAGGCCAGTGTGTCTGACTGGGAAGGCTGCTGCTCCCTTCCCCACCACTGACATCAGCCAAGTCCATTGCCATTGCTAGTAACGGACAGCACCGTGGGAAGGAGAGAAGAGGGGTTGCAGGGAAGGTGGGGGGGGTGGGAAGTCCTCGCCGAGCTGAACCCTGAGCAGTGGCAAAGAAGTCTACGGAGAGCAGAGGGGTCAGGACCAGATGTGCCAAGGTCCTAAGATGACTGAGCTTGGCACGTTGGAAGGACAGAGGGAAGACAAGGGTGACCGAATTAGGGGGAGCCAAGGAGAGAGAGGCAGAACAGGGGCTCAGAGAGAAGCCAGACCCTCCGAGGCTTTGCAGGCCACAGGAAGGAGTCTGGGCTTTATTCTCAGGAGTGATGAGGAGCCGCTGCAGGCCTGTAAGCACGAAGATCAAAGATCGGTCTGGCAGGGCTGCAGAGAAGAGGCTGGGGTGGGGCCTGCAATTTGGGGTGTGAAAATGACACATTTAAGAGCTGCTGCGCCATGCTGTGAGAGATGCGACAAGAATGTTAACTCCATGGAACGCAGCAATTGCAATCAGCGTTCACCGACTCCAGAACAGTGCCAGCATGCAGAAGAAGACGCTCCTCGAATTCCTGGTGGAATGAATGCATGCCTGTGTGGATACACTTTGAGACCTGTGAGGCACCCTATAAAGAGGAGAGGCTGACCCTCAAGGTTTAAAGCCTTTCCCAAAGAGAACCTGATTCATACCAGTGGGAAATAAGGCGTTAACGGTCACCTCTGAGGATGTTTCTCCCCTAGGGTGTCGTCATTCAGGACTCAGTGGTCTTGCTGGGGGTGGGGGAAGTAACCTCCTACTGATTTATCAAATTAACACCTTTGGGTTCCTGTTAAGTAACATCAAACACGCCCCCCAGCGGCCGGCAGCCTGCAGGGCTGGGGCTCG